>JBCFYV010000898.1:0-147933 GCA_039000515.1 Timema cristinae | reverse complement strand
TCACCAGAGAGGCTAATAGTCTACGCACAGACGACCTAACTGGATGGCCCTCCCAATCATATACGGAATAAAACTCTCCACCCGGACAACAAACCACCGTCATCCCACACCTGTAGTTACATATCTGAAACACCAAGATGGCGTAGGTGGTTTCTTAGTGGGCCCCAAATTTTATTAGAATCCATTCCTTGTCACAAAAGCTGAATGGTATTTATATATCTATTGATAAGTGGAAAGATTAAATAAAAATTAGAGTCTAGTTCTGAAAAAATCTTGTGTTGAATTTACAATTTAACAAGAAGTGATCAAGATGATGTTATAGGCACGTTCATGTGTGTTTTATTAGTTATATTATTATCCACGTACTCTCTCCGTATCATCTTTATTTTCACAGGATGGTAGATAAACTGAGGGACTATGAGGGCGTGCTGGGCAGACTTCACACGTGGCGCTCCTCGGCCAAGGAACGTTGGCTACAGTGGAAAGACTGTAGGACACACTCGGCGTCTTACAACCCAAGACGTGAGGACCTCGAGGAAGATTTCTCTCACATATACAGGTAACTGCCAGGGCCGGGGGGGAATGGACCTGTCTTTGACAATATCACCAAGAATGTAACCATAAATACAAGCATAATCAGCCCTGCGACGTAGTGGTCAGTGCATCTGGGTACGCACTTGGGGTCACGGATTTTATTACCGGCTGGTACATCGAGTATTTTCCTTAAAGGGGAATCACCCCAATGGTCAACAGGATTTGGTTAGTTAGACTTGTGTTAGGTTTAAGAATTCCCACTGGTTCTACACCATCATACTCACTAACATCTCACCGCATCTCATTGTGACATGGAAAGGGAGTGCCATTAGTACATACGGGAGATACGATACATTAGTACTGGCTGATCTTTCCACTATTGAGCTACAAAGAATGTAGCCCGGACGTCCAATATAAATATATTAGCGTGGCATAAAAGTCAAAAAGTCTACAGAATATTCTTTATCGAGTCTCATTAATAAACTCTAGGGTAATATATTTATCAATCAGTGTACAAGTGGTGGTAGCAGATTACATCACTCCAAAGGAGTTCAGGAACTACGCGTTGAGAAAAGAATGACTCTTTAGTGTTGAACTCGATTGTTTATAAAATGTTAGCCAATATTATTTCATCCAGATAGTGGTCATGAACAAGCTATTTAAATTCTAAGATAGTGCACCCTGTTTCTTTTTGTTGAACCCGGTGGTATTTTCGCTGTTCCAGGAGAAAGACCTGCATGTAGCTAGTGAGGGTGTCGGCTGCTGTGATGGGCTAGAGTTCTCATACGCAGCGGAGACGGCCTTCGTGTCGCCCACCCTGCTCAAGATAGGGGTCCCCCACAAGCGTATGAGCTTCGTGTGGTGCCTGTCCCCCCTGGTGGGGTTCTTCCTGACCCCCGTGTTGGGGTCACTCAGCAACCGCTGTCGACCGAAGGTGGGCTTGGCGCTGGGAGTCCTCATAGGTACGGTCCTTGGTTTGGATGAGGTTTAGGTTGCTATTTAACACCGTGTTGATCTTGGTGCCTCACGAATATATATTGTACAGAGTTTTAGAAATGGCCCTGGATTCGAAACAATTGATTATATTTAAGAATAAAGAAATTCAATTTTGACTGATAATATACAAGTTGCTCCTGGACACGGGGAAGTGATTATATATATACACACATACTTAATCCCACCGTTCCCTTACGGGGTAGGCAAGAAACTGTGCATATAGCTAAAAAAAACTCCGTTTTTAATCCATCCTCGTCAACCTTTTCCCCACTTTCCTATCCTTGCGTTCTCTCTTCGCTTAAACAACATCCATATGCCGAGTCATACATACTCTTTTATCCTTAAAACTCTTAATATTCAAACCAATCTCAAGATTGATAACCACAATTGATGATGAGTGTAACATGTGGGTCCCCCTTCATCGGAGGACAGGAGACACTACTCGATGGAATGGTGTAGTTATAAACATGCCCATCCCATTTGATATCGTTTCCGAGCCATAGTTAAGTGATTCCACTAAACTCTTTGTATATTATCTATACTAATATTATAAAGAGGAAAAATTTGATTTTTTATTTGTAATGGATAAACTCAAAAACTACTGGACCGATTTTAAAAATTATTTCACCAATATAAAGCTACATTTTCAGCGAGTAGCATAGGCTATATTTTATTTTGAAAATTTAATTTATTCTTCATAAAAAATAACGATAGTATATTATATAGTCGGAAAAAAAAGTTGTTGATGGGGAAGTGGGGTTGGTGAAGGGGGCGGATGGGTAGGGGTGAGAAAAGAGGAATGATATGAAAATAGGAGGGAGGATAAAAGGAGGGAGGGGGCTATATAGTGATGGTAAGACTGTATTTTTTTTTAAAGTAAAAAAAAAAGTTTTGTTTTTATATTGACATGATGGATGATTTGAAGCTTTGTTTTACAGGATTCTTTACAATATTTTTTACGGGGAAGGGGGCTAATACTCAATATATCTCGACCTGTTTACCAGGTATGTTCTATGGGCTATTCCTAGTTATTACAAACACCTGGTGTTTTTGAAACGGTGTGGCGTTCTACGACACAACGATTGCAGACTTGCGTTCAGGCCAAAGGTGGCTGTTTCGAGCACTTCCTGTGATGTTAAAAAGCTCTACATTACTGGAGTACAAACAAGACTAAAGCTCTGAAACAAAGTAAAATTGTTTTAAGCGACCAAACTTGCTATTTTATGCTTTTTGCGTACTATTATTAAGGTAAAGTAATTAATGTATGGAGATGAAATTCAGTATAACTAGAAACTCATATGAGGGGTACACATTGATATATTTATAATATTGTTGTTAATTTTAATATTATTAATATATCATTGTGTACCCCTCGTATGAATGTCTAGCTGTACGAAATTTCAGTCCCATACATTAATTAATTTACCTTAACAACGGCACACAATAAACATAAAATATAAAGTTTGATCCCTTATAACTAGTGTACTGTAATTATTTGAAATCATCAAATCATTATGTATATCTTATGGTTATACACCTGTTAAAATTGTGCAACAGAATGTTTATTGTCAGATGACCGCATTTACCTTGTGACCTTGCTCTAGGTATGCTCTTGGTGCCTTACGGTGAGGATATCGGTCACGCGCTTGGAGACTTTACCCTTCGAGAGATCTCCCCTCCAATAACACCGGGCCCAAGGTCAACGTAACTGAAATGCCTACTGCGGGGCCGGACTCTCAGTATTCTCATCCGTGGGGTATCTTCTTCACTGTACTGGGGACGGTACTTCTTGATTTCGACGCTGACGCTTGCCAGATTCCGGCCAGAGGTCCGATGCTGCAGATCTTGTTCTTACAGGTCACATGCAAGCTAGTCCGAGTGGCGTGTTTCGTCTACGAACGAGTAAGTTACTAGTTTGGTATACTCCATCTTATTTCATTCGTATGCGATCCGAGTACACGAAAGAAGCGAGGAGCTAGTATGACCGCAAAGATTCTCATACATTTTCGGCAGCCATTTTTGAAATGGCCGAACTTCCGTTTTAAGTAGCCAATCACATTCATTTTAAACGAGTGTTTGTCTTTATCATCACGACTCTGTTTTATTGGATTTATAATCGTTAAAAATGTCAAAGTACATTACAAACGAACAAAAGTTAATTCTTCTTGATTTTGTAGAAAGTAAGTACAAAGTGTAGCCAAAATGAATGGTTAATCAGTTATTTCTAAATTATTATGGTTTTAAAGAACCCACAAACTATTTTTGTTTTAAAGAACCCACTTTTTTTTCAAGGGAATGAAGATATTAGAAGAGGAAAATTAACTCAACAGTTTACTGCTAAAGATTCTGCCAAATTATGGGAGGATAGTACTAAAATTTTAAACGCATGTGCGGGAGCCTCAAAAGGATGGAAAGAATAGAGAAAAGTGAGTAAAATTTGTCAATGGACTGAAAAGCATATTCTTAGTATTAACACCACACTCTTAAACAGAGTGATTAAATTTTGAGCTTTTATCATAAGTATGCATAATTTTATTGGTTGTATTATTTCCTAGCTCTATTATGATAGGTCTCTACAATAGTTCAGCCATGTGACTTTATGGGAGTGCAAGTACTAGTGTATTATACACTAGATATGCATGGGATAGAACACAATTGCCCGTTTTTAAGAATAAATATTTTTATCAAAATAACACTACCAAGTTGCGTTATTAATTATATGACACATAAAAACTAATTATGTTCAAATATTTACAATCTTAGTCTAATAATAAATTAAATTAAATCATGGCACACCTATTTCAAGGCATACTGTTCGATCATATTCCTTAGCATTTCCCAGAATTCCTCTACCTTAGAGCGTAGATCGAGCATAATCGCCCTACCCACATTGACAGTAAAACAAAAGGGCCAGCCTAAAAATAAAAATAAGCTATAACACACTTTGAAAATAGTCTACATTTAAACTTACTATAAATCAATATAAAGCAAACTTGAATAATTAAAAGTAAACTAATCTAATCAAAACAAATCTAACCTAACCTAACCTAACCTAACCTTCAAACAAAAAAAATTACATTTTTTAAATATTTATTTATAATCTTAGTAGTTTAGTTGTCAGATGTGTACACCAACCGAGCTGATTAATATTTGTTAATTAAAATAATTGATTTAAAAAAGTTACCAACATATTTTAACATCAGTAAGTAGTAAGTGCCTAGCTTTGTTCAGTTTTACGTCACTGTTATTAAAATAATATTGACTGCGTCTGTGAGTGACGCCAGGCTTTAGTGACGTCAGTGAGTGACGTCATCCTGATTGTTGTATTGACTGCAGGTCGTTAATTATTCAAAATATGGTGACGTTTTATTGCGTCACCCCTGCCATGTTTTATTGAGTAAGGTCAGCTCTGACGTCAGCCTGTTGGACGTGTAGGTAGGTATGCTATAGTATTGTGACGTCATCCTGATTGTTGTAATGACTGTTGGTCAGCCTGTGACTATGACGTTGTGGTCGCGTCAGCCATTGGATTTTTTTTTTTACGTCACTTATAATATGATTGACGCAAGTTTTTTTTAAAGTGTAAATGAATTGTAATATGTTTAAATTTTTTTTAGTTATTTATATATCAAATAATTGATATATTTAAACGCTCTTACTACAAATATTTAAATGAGAGGGTAATATTACTATAAATGAAAAAATAAATACAAGTTTTTTCAAATTTAATTATAATAAAAAAAATATACATATTTCACAATTTATTATTGTTATCCATAAAAATACAAAGATCGTCATAGAGTGACAGATAGTCAAAATATGGGATAGGATCGGGCGGGTCTACAAACGATTTGGAGGTGAGCGTATTGTCTATGAACGTCGATACATTTGGGTGGTTTAGATATTTTACATGTCGTGTGATATATTTTTCAAGATTGTACAGAGTTTTTATTTCGTCCGTAGACAGGTAGATCTGAATGTTTGTTTTTTTATCACTCAGACACAATTTCCACACGCCGAAAAGTTTTTTCACCACAATGATAAAGTCGTCCATGGTGGACTCGAAGTTTACACACGTCTGCACACACTCGGACCAAAACGGCATTTCTTTGACGAGAAAGTTCCATTGGGGGACGGTGAGTATTAGACGATTAGAACTCGATGAAAACATCACGTGAGCGTAAAAGTTGCGGTCAGGGAAGAGACCAACCGCCACGTGTTTGTTCTGTTTGTCGTTTAGGTAGAAAGTCTTGGTTAGCAACGACGGTGATTCATCCTGCACCATATTACAGCTGCACGTCTTCATCGCTGTCTGCGTCTAGACTGATGACCTGTAATCAACAGTCGTCACAATTAAAGCTAGTATTGTGGTCGTCGTCGTCGTCGGTGATTGGACAAAATTTATACAATTTCTCGCCGCTGTGAAATCTGACGAATCGTGCCAAAGCATTTGCATTTTTTAACGCGCACGGGGTGATGTCGTGACAAGGGGCGGTACACCCCCAACAATTTGAGTTGATCAAATCAACAAAGGGACATTTATAGTCCACACGTAGTGGGATGAATGTCCGGCCGGTGAGACGGGACAAGAAATTCCCTTTTTGTTTATTATATGCGTAAGGCACGAAGGCTTTATCTAAATTTTGTTTTAGAATTGCATCCAATTTGGAGTAAACAAGCCGGTGGTTTTATTGAATTGATAACACGACGATTGTTTCTCGTCGATGAAAACTATGGCTAGCTCGGTGATCACCCACTCCTTTTTCGAGTTTACGATAAATGAAAAATCAAAGATGGCCGACATGATGATGTTCATATGTCAGTTAATTGAATACAAATGATTAAATAAAATTATAGTATACCTTTTATATCTAATGCTGGAACACACGTCTGGGCACCCCTGCTAGTACATCTTGGACAGCGGCCAAAGCGACGTTTGAACAGCGTGACGGCCAGCCGGTCGTTCTTACACAAGTTGACGGTTGAGAACAGGTCTGTGAATCTCCTCAGGCTCCAGCCGGCGTCCTTGGCAACGGCAAACAGACAGCAATAGTGGCCGCACACACCGGAGGCTATGCCTTGGAGTCGTTTGCGGTTGTACCTCCATCGTGTCGAGTGTTTTTTCAAGAGTCTAGTCATCGCTAAGCTCGGTCGTCTGCCGTATGTATCAAAATACTCCCCAAATTTGGAAAAATATAGAACCACCCAATGGGAGCCGGGTTTAGTGTGAGGGTCTAAATTGACCACAAATAAGGCGGGACGAGTGAAATTTTGAGGTAATTGGTCCGAAGGAAATGTCCCTTTATAGATTGAAATTTTGCCCCGCAGTAGTGTGTCTATTTGATGAGAATTCATGGTGTTAATAATTAATTTTCACCTCACGATTAGAATCTATAGACACCGTCCCCTCGTACTCAGAGTAAAACAAACAGGTTATGGCGGTGTCAAGGTCTGTCTTGAACTGTAACTCAAATCTCACGTTCCCCTCTGTCTGAAGGCTGGTGTGCGAGTCCTGTCCTGCACTGTCGGGAGTCAAGTCGAAGGCCAACATAAAGTAACCTTTATTGAACATGTCTCGCGTGATTAAATGGCCGTTGTTCTGATGGTGTATGCCCAATCCCGAAAACAATGTGTCATAGGCGAGGGTGGACGTGCCGACGTTGTCAAAATTTATCAAAATGGGCAAATGTTTTTGGATTCCATTTACATACAGGACGAAACGATCGAGGTTTCTGTGAATCAGTTGAAACGGATTCGTGTTCAAACTGCCCACAAACGCCTCGTTTGACACCATTGTGAATAAAACAATTTTAGGCATAACCCCTTGAATAACATTGTTTAAACTCACAGACTTGGATCCTTTGGGTACGGTCACAGACTTGACGTCCACCCGATTGAGGTGGTATTGGGCCGGCTTTCGTAACAGTGTCTTTTCTATAGCGAGTGAAATAGTCGGCGACACTTCCACGTGTTTCACAAAGAGGGTGGCGTCTAAAATTCGCAACCGTACGTCGGTGTTTAAATTGTCCGCGTCTGTGAGCAGATAAAACTCTCTTTTGTTGCGAATTAATTTAACGCGCAACGATACATTTTTCAATAGCAAATGTGAAATATTAAAAATGTCGGCGTGTAAACGTCCCACCAAGTCGACCGGATGTTTTAACAAGTCTAATCTCGTGGCGAAGCCTTTGTTCTCTGTGGATGCGGCGAGTTCACCGTTAGCGGCAGGGGTATCCAAAAACCACATACCATTCACCAGGTGGGTGTCGGAGGCGTCTCTACCGTAATTAGTTAAAGTCTCTAAATAAGCCCTGTAGGCATAGTTGTCTGTCGAGGTTGTAATAGGTGTTTCGTTGAGAGAGATATTGATTTGACTGAATAATGAATTTAACAAGTTGTTGACGCAGCCGATTTTATTGTCGCCTGCGACCGGTGTCCCGTCCCCCCTCACCAGCTGAATACGAAGATATAATTTAATCGAAGAGAGATCCCGAAAATACTCGCCGTCCCCGGGGCAAAAAAACTCCAACTGAGCGTCATTGTCCACGGAAGTGATGGGTTTGTATTCGACCACTTTATTATTTTTAATTACCGTTTGAATGCATTTTTCGTCGAAAAGATCGAGTTCTGTTTTTGAACACTCCATAATTAATCGAAAATATCTTTTTTAGCTCTCTTGTTCCCTCTTGGTCTGGCGCCCACCTTCGAATGAAGTCGTTTACGTTTTTTTACCCTTTTTAAGCCACGTCCCTCGACCGCCTGAGTGACGCGCTTTTTAACTATATCACCGACTTTTTGACCGGGTTCGCGTGTCGCTATGTCGGCCAAAATATGCGAACCTGTTTGTAACGCTTGTTTTCCCACCGCTTTCGCCCCCCTCATAAACAACGGTTTGACAAATCGAAATAATCCACCCAAAAACGCGCCGAGACCGCGTCCCCGTTGCATTTTATAACTGGCGTGATAGACGGGACCGATGTTTTCTCTCTCTCCCTCCATTGTTAAGACTAAGTCAAATTACTACGTCACGTATCTATTTATCTAGTTTTCTCTCTCTAAAATGTAAAACCGCTACGGTGGGCACGGGACCCGATTGAAAATTCACTCGTTCGCCAAACTTTGTGTATAAGCCTATGCTTATAGAGTCAAAATTACATTTCTCGACGGGAAAATAGAATATAGGAAAGAACACGTGATGCGCGGTGGCGGAGGGGAACTGTATGATTCTAATCCATCTTACATAAGAGTCGCCTAGCAACTGCGGTCCTATAATGTCTGTGTACACAAAGACGGGTTCCGTTTCGATTGAACCAGAGCCGGGAAGTTTACGATTGGGTCGCAAAAACACCCCCTTAATATCCTCGCTCATTAAATCCCTCATGTGTGTATTAACGGCATTAAGTGACTCTAGGTTGGGTAGTCTGTTTCGAATGGTTGTAATTAAGTCTCCGATGCCCACATAGAGACGAACAGGAAATTCTATTTTAAATTTTTTTTTCGCCACCGTAAATGAAATTGTGTTTTTGAAACGTGTTGTTATGGGTAACTTGTCGGCGGTCCATGCACCCTTTTGTTTTTTAATCTCAATCAACATTGTTTGATCGCGAAGAATGTACCATTGAAATTCGGATATTAAAACCTCTAGATCTCCTTTATCACTTATAGAGCTCTTAATTTTATTATAAAGCTCCTTAAAGGAGGTGAAATCTTGTTGAGGAAACGAAACACGCCCCACTTGGGTCACTACGACGTTTGCCGTCAATTCTTTATCTTTGGATAAAATGTTATCTTCGAGAGTTTCAAAACCCACGGGATAGGATAATTCAGCTAGTCCCACCTCCCACCGGTCGTGTTCTAGCCGTATGGACTGTGCCAATTTTGTAGTATAGTAAGAGAGTGTATTATTCTCGTAATATTCGGCGCTCGAATCTGACGGCAGTGCTACATAAAACTGACTCATATTTGTTTAATGTTAGACGCAGGTACCCAGCTGTTGAAAGAACTGTCGTATCCTTTCCACTTGACCAGATGATGTTGAATGCCCTTAATTCGCTTACTCTGTACTATTTTATCTATTTGAAAAATTGTAGGACGACGCACGCGAACTAGTTCGTAGTTATAAAAATGTCCCTCAATAGGCCGCCCGCGGAGATCCTGTAAGGAATAAACCGGTTGGGGAAGTCTAGGAATTACTTTAACTATGCTAAATATTTCTCGTGTAAAATTAGCCTCGTATCCTTTGTCAAAAATCATTTTTTCTTTACTTATACGCACATGATCGCCCGCCTTGAACAAAATTTTTCCCAATTTAATTTTAGCCCACCACTTTCGCAGGCGCAATAATATTTTAAGTACGTGAATAGGTTTGACAGAAGCCGGAGGCATTCCTATAGTCGAATGAACACTAGCGTTATAATTTTGAACTAGCTTGTCCAACACATCGACGTAGTTGTGAGTGTTGAATGCGGTGAAATATTTCCACATTTTAGTTTTCAGTGTGCGATTGAAACGCTCCACGACGGCCCCCTTTATATCCGGATTATGCAAATGATAAAAATGAACGCCCTCTTGTTTCAAAAATGTTCTAAATTTAGAATTTAAAAATTCCCTACCCTTGTCCGACTGAATCGAAAGGGGGCGTCGTCCTTTTTTAAAAATCTGTTTTATAGCCACGGTGATGTCTGCGCCCGATTTTGTTTTAAGCGGTATAGACCACGCATACTTTGAAAATACATCAATAATGTTTAGAATATAGTTGACGCCCCGGTTGTACTTATTTAAAGCTCTCATATCTACTAGATCAATCTCCCACACATCGTCAATATTGGACACTCTGTACGGGTTACGTGGGAACCTTTTTCTTAAACCACTGTGAAGAGTGTACGCATCCTGCCCGGTCAACCATTCGTCTACTTTTATTTTATTCAACCGACTATACTTTTTAAGATTGGTGGCGCTCGAGAAAGCCAAAGGCCGTGGGAGATTGTAATATAATTTTTTTAACGTTGCGCTCATCTCAGTGTGTTCCAGCGTGGTCTGGCGGGAAACAGTTTAGAAATGATTGTTTTATATTTTAATCCTCTACTGGACGTTATTTTCGCGTTAGGATCAAAGTTTTGTCGATGAGCGCTCGTGGCAATTAGTATGTCTTTATATTTTTTTAAATCACTCTCTGTAATTATATCTTTATTTACGTTTCTTTTGGTCAACAACTCCCAAAGTCCTTGCGTGCCTTTATAGTGTGTGTTACCCAGGTATATATCGTTATCGTCTACGGTGAAACTCGAATTGCCTATTTTAAAAGTATCCCCCTCTTTTCTAATTCCAAATACAGGGTCAGTAGACACTCTCCGGTGGACGTAAGGTGATAAATATTTTCCCGCTATGTTACCAAATAATCTGGTGGAACCTGTTTCAATATCATCAGATTCTGATCTAGGTACAAAATAAGACTCACCTTCCACCCACCCCCCTCCTTCTCTGGTGAGTCTACAACACTAATAGGACTGCTTTGATATGTGGTCTCGTCTGAAATGAATCGAGGAGGTGTAAACGCCGGCTGCCTCCTAGTTCGTTTTCTTTTTCGTCGTGCAAGGTCAACAGGTCTACGTTTTAATAGTGTGGGGCCCACGATGGGTATTTTAATTGGTTGTTTCGCTCTCTCCCTGTTTGTTAAATAACGCTGCTGATGTTTTCTAAAACTGGCCAATCTTTGATAATCGTCCATTTTTTTCCTAGATTTCAGAATTTTTTTCATCTGTACAAAATCAGTGGTGGCGGCGACATTGTCATCGCGTTTATTGTGAAATAGTTCTGGCGGGACTAGAAGCATCTGTTTAAGTTGTGACATATTATTTAACCAACGCGCCTACGAGAGCTGAAAGAATAGCGGGTTGTATGATGCTTAAGAAGCGCCCGATTGAACGACTATATTTCTTTTTCTCTTCAACGAAACACCGCTGCTAGCCAATTTACGCATACAATTTTTATACTTTATTAATTTTCCCTTATCTCTTTTACTAATTTTAATATTATTGTTTAATGTGTTTAGAGCACATTCGCCGAGTGTTGTTATAACATCCGGGTCTACGACTTTAAGAATAGCTTTGCGCAATTTAGGACTGGCCGTTTTCAACACAGACAGTACGTGTCTATTTTTCTTGACTAGTTTCATCTAGTAGTCTAGCGGGGACAAACACTTTACAAACACTGTCAAATATGTCCGTTTTGAAGCGCAAGCGTTCGTCGGCGTTCTGACTCAGATCAAATAGTAAATACCCGTGAGCGGATTCGGTTGCTTTCCTATAGATTCTTTGTATTTCGGACGGATTATCCGGATAAACTTGTCTAGCCAGATAGTTTATCTGTGTTTGATCACGCGGGTTTTTAAACACTACAATGTATTTAGCGTTGAGTGAGATGTCACGTGACTTACTCCCCTGATGGAAAAGATTTTGTGTGATCAGAATAACCGATAAGTTTCTATGATGACTGCCCTTGGTGAAAAGTTCACTCACTTTTTTAGAATAAACCTCGTTCATTAAATCGTCCAGCACGATGAGTTGAGGCCCGCCGGCCTTAAAATTGAAATTGTCCGGTACACCTTTGTGTAGTGTGACGTGACTGGTTATTCGCGAGGGAATAGAATTATTCTCACTAAAACACCATAGAATTCTATCCATGGCGGGGTAATTTTGAAAAACAATAGGGGGACTTAAAAGTCCAGTGGTGAGTCACCCTTCCACACATTGACACAACACTACATTCTTTTAAAATAAATGTGTTGTTCTCGTCTTTGAATCCTTGCAAGTCAACAATCATGTTTGTCATGTTGGTGGTGGTGGTGGTGGTGGTGATCCAAAACTGTAAAGGAAAAAAAACCAATTAACAGTCACTGTGGGTGGAGACAACTGTAAAAAAAAACAGGTCCCAGTCACGTACATAAATATCACGATGATGTCATACATTGATGACATTTTTTCTTTATAGACGGCGGACCATCAATCTGCGTTACGCCCCTATTATAATGTTCCAAACAATATTTATAATCTTTCAATTCGTGCTGCGCAGAGGGAGAGAGTAAGTTCCAAGCGCGATTTATATCTCTAGACGCGTATGTTTTTATAAATTCTATAGGTAAATTATTCAACTCCGCGGCAGACATCAGACACAAATCCTGCTTCTCCGAGTACGTGAGGATGGACGCGTTGATTTGATCCATTATACTAAATTACAATTATCCCGGACACAATCTTTTATAGTGATGTCACTCGATCCAAACCCTCCCTCCCCCCTCTGAGTGTTTGATAGCGAATCAGTGTGTTCAACTCTAGGGTAGTCAATTTTAACGCATACTAGTTGAGCAATTTTGTCACCCCTTTTAATTGTGAAAACAGTGTGGCCGTGATTAATTAGTAATACGCAAATATTACCACGATAGTCTTCGTCTATAACGCCGGCCAAAACATCTATGCCGTGGTGAAGAGCCAGACTAGATCGTGGAGATATTCTACCGTACGTTCCCGCCGGTAATATAATAGAAATATTTATCTTAACTAAACGCCTGCACGAGGGCTGTATACAGCAATTGTAGGGACTTTTCAAGTCTAGACCTGCAGAGTGTGTGGTGGCTCTAACCGGTGATATGGCGTTTCTATTTAACTTTTTGATCTTTAATAAGGATGACACTGGAATCAGAGAGAGAGAAGAACAATGTCAATATATATTAGATCATGATAGTTTTCTATACCAGCGGCCGGGGTTAGCATCAACTATAGCCGTAGGGTACGGACGTGTTGTTATTTAATCTCCTACGTTTAGTGAATACAATATTATAATTTTTTCTCTCCAACTGAGAGACGACGATGGCGCCTCTTTTTCTTTTAATTTTTCGCGGGTTAGTCACGTGTACGGGGTCCATGTCTTTCAAAATCATGTCTTTAATAGTTGTGAAGTTTACAATCTTTGTGTTTTCATAGTTTAGTGTAATACCTCTGACTTTTGTGACGGACCTGAACTCATTCGTCTCGGGGACAAACACATTGTAAGAATAATTTTTTGGTCCACCGGAAACAAACTCTGTAATGTAGGCGCTCTCAGAGTAGGCGGTCAGCTCGTTTGTCATGTCGCCCAACTTGTCGCCGGTCGGTATCGTGTACGTGTCTGTCGGTCTCCTCACACTTATAATAGAGTCTGTGTCACAGTAAAGACAAGAAGCGCCCAAGTGCCTGAGATATGAATACAATTTCATACGGGCACCGGTGGTCACATAGGCGGCTATAGGCACGTTGACCGTATCCAGGGGAAGGACGGCCTCGTCACGGTATGTCCACGAGACGTAAGCAACCTCGTCATTGGGGAAAATAATGTTACGAACCTCTGTCCCCGGGCTGGTGAGTAGGGAGAAAAAGTCTTTTGGGTTGTTCACAATTGTGGTCTGCGTTTTGTTTTCGTTCAATGCAAATCGTCCCCAGAAAGAGTTTAAACACAGTTTGGCGAGTGCGCGCTTTCCTGGATTTTTAACAATTTCGTTTTTATCCAGCACTATTCCCTCTGTTTTGAAATACTCGCTAACGTAATTGTCTTTGTCTGCGTCTGTTTTCACCCATCCAGGGTATCCAGACGCCTCCTGTTTGATCTTGAGGAACTTGTTAATATACTCTACAAACAGTCCCCCTTCTCTGGTCTGGGGATCGAACTGGGTAATTTTATATTCCCAAAATTCGTGTACTCTAACCATTGTGTAGCCCATTTCTAGCGCTAGACGAACCTCGTCCACTATCCATGTGCCTGTAATAGTCCTGTCAGAGTCGCTGTGTAAACAATCACCTTGGTTCATCTCGTTTGCGCAAGAGGAGCATAAACAAAACATTAATTTTGATTGTGTCTTGTAGGGTAGTACGGGGTGAAACAAATTTCTAGGAGGCAAAATAGTGCATTTAATTACGCCCTCTCGGTCTACCACGTCGACCTGGCAATCGACGGCGACAAAAATATTTATAGGGTGACCTACAGGAAATTTAAAATATTTGCACACCCAGGGATATAAACTGCAGACATCAAGATAGCCTATTTTTTCGTCGGGGTTTGTCTTGTAGTGTAATGTCATAGACTCACAACGTCCACCGTACAGTGCGTCACGTGGATTGAGTGGGGCAGTTTGAATCATAGGGTGATTGCTTAGATCTAAATCTAGTTGTGGGTCTTCACTCAGTATTTTGTCAAAGTCACACTCTTTCATAGTTGTAACAGAGTACCCTGCGGCTCTAAATGCTCGATCTCTCAACAGAGTGCACTCGTATCGCTCGGTGAGAGTCTCTTTCGTCCCTGTTATAGTCACGTCACGGTTTGAAAGACATGTACACCCGTGGAAAAAGCATCCATCAAACTCAAAAATCTCTCTCGTCGCGTCACAGTAGCCGTCCACTTTCCTGCCCAAAATCTCTATCTCACGCCCGTTGAAGGCGTGCCGAATATCGGGTCGGGTTTTCTCCAGATAGACTAACCATTTTATGGCTTTCACAGACTGTCTGTCACCGCACCTGTAACCCCCCTTGGGCAGGATGGCTATCGTATCGGGGGCTAGGAATAATTTTCTAAATAATCTATTGCACGCCGACGAGATTGTGATAGATTCTCTAAAAACGTCTGTCGCGCCTATATTTAGAAATAAATGACGAAATGTACGACAACCCTTGCGTAATACATTTACGTCATCCACACAATAGGCCTCCAGCTCTGCCTTATTATTAAATATATACCCCTGCCGCAGTTTGTCAGCGTGCCACACCATAAAGTTATTTCGCTCATCCGGTTTCATATAATCCGCACCGAACATTTCGGGACCGGGCATCTCACCGATATAATTTAAATTCTTTTCTGTATTAAACAGATAGGGGTAGTGTCCATTTTTACAGTCTAGTCCAAACGCTTTCGGGATCTGTCTCAGTGGCATGGGAGGAAACATAGGCTGTCTTTAAATTGTATGTGGTCCATTGTCATGCAGAGTATTTTAGTTCCGTCCGCAATAATTTTAGGGGTGTAGTTTAGTGATAGAAATCTATTCAGGATAAATATAGTATCAAACCCCTTCCCATTATGCGCAACGCAAACAATTTTATTTGCAAACGGCCTCGGTTGTCTCAAGTAGTCGATGAAGCCGTCTACCGGATTTTCCCAAAAGGAATGAGATCGTTTCCCGCATTGGTCACAATCCTCGTCCATATTATCGTTAAATTCACATTTTACACAATAGTGCTGTGCATGCAAAAAATTTGGTTCGTGTAAAAAACAATCATCGGTTATAGCTCGATTTTGTGTAGTCTCGAAATCATAAAATACCATTAGGTAATTATCATCTAGCTCCTTTCGACTCAACACCTGCATATAACAACGATGCGGGTTTTCTTTGTTCTGTTTGCACGTTGCGCAGTATGATTTAAAACATTCGTGATTTCTCCCCTTTGTTTTATCACAGATAATACACACCTGTCTTAAATCACAAACTGTTTTCTTACCGCGAATTTTATTCGATTTATGGCTAGTGAAACAAGCGGCAGACCTAAAGAACCTGTTACAATAACTGCAATACACTTGTTTTTCATTTTCATACAAACATGGAGGTATGGACATGCATTGGGGGCAAGTATTCTTACATGAATGTCTTGCACCTCTTTCAAAACCGGTATTACATCCGTCGCAGAAATACTGAACGGAAAAGGCCGCCGCCATGTTGATTATTACGTTAAAGTGATGTGTGACGTCATCGTACAGTAGGTTAATATACCTACTAGAAGACGACACCCCCTCATACCACAACCCATTGAGCGTCGAGAGGGTATTATACACGCGTAATTTATATTCGTCCGCAAAATAACGTTGAAATTTATCGAGATGTTCGCGCCCGCCTCCCCCCGATAAATCTACGCGAGTTTTTGCGAGAAGCTCATCTACAGCAATTTTTATTTTCCACCCCTTAATATACGATTTATAATTAATATCATTAGTGATTTTGGCTATCGCTATTACTATAGCGTGAGCCAAACAATTCGTCAATGATTTAACAACGACAATGCTCCTTTTATGGTGACTCAGATAATCATTTGGAAGACATCTTCGTTTGAGTGCTCTACCGTTCCCCCTCATCATTTTGATATGATTCACTTTAATCCTCAACACATCGGCTATA
Organism: Timema cristinae; assembly: GCA_039000515.1. Classification (NCBI taxonomy): domain Eukaryota; kingdom Metazoa; phylum Arthropoda; class Insecta; order Phasmatodea; family Timematidae; genus Timema; species Timema cristinae. Next base: position 131,216 of record JBCFYV010000898.1, on the reverse strand, counting down.
CCGAATCTGGCATTACTTTGAATAACTTTTGTTAATGTATTCATAATAGTGGTCACATCAATTTGATCGCATCTACGGTAAGAAACGCCGACCGGTTTATCGAGGTTATTCTCCGTGTTCGTGATCGTGAGTCCAATTAAATCGTAAGGCGCCGTACCTCTGAGCAAGTATGCTAATAGACTAGAGAAACACGTCATTAGATAATGCATTGGACTCACGTTCGAAATCAATGGATTGAAACGAACTAAGATATATCTGCCTAAGGTGTTGAACCGACTGTAAGTTCGTTCTGTCTCCGTTATTATTGTAAATGAGTCATTAGTGTTTGTACCCGCCGCATAATCAAAAATGTGTTGCCGTTGTCTGTTAATGTTTGAGGTAGAGGGTGTGGCATTGTCACTAGATTCGTCGGGTATAAATGTTTTTTCGTAAGACACTATAAAACAAAAGAAATAAATTTAAATAATTAATTGTTAGGTTAAATAATAAATTTGAGAAACAAAAAAATTAATTGTTAGAAAAGATAAACACATAAAAAATATTTAAAATATTAGTTTAGCTATTAAATTAATTGTTAGAATAAAATAAAAACAATTAAATTTTGAAAAAAGAGAAATAACCGTAAAAAAATTAATTGTTAAAATAAATTTAGAAAAGAGAAACACATAAAAATATAAAATATTAGTTTAACTATTAAATTTTAGTTTTAATTATAAATTGAGAAACAACCGTAAAAAAATTAATTGTTAGTTTAAATATTTAAAATAAAAACAATTAAATTTAGAAAAGATATTTAATATAAAATATTAGTTTAACTAATAAATTGAACACTTGAGAATAGATGGTAAAATTTATCTTACTTTTAGCAGAAAACACGAGCGCTAGGTAGTTGATGCTGATTCACGTGACAACTTCTTTTCACTCGATAAGATGGCGATGAAATGATAACTTTCTATAGTTAAATTCTCTTTTATATAGATCGCAACTCCGTCAGATGTGTGTGTGTGTGTGTGTCCTTTCTACACACCTGTGTGCTGATTTCGCTCCTTTAAATGTAGTTAACCTTTCAGAAGCGACCTGAATATATAATTAGAAAGTAAAACCGTTTTCCTTGATCTTTTGCGAGTCGATGCCTGCACCTGCTAGCGAGATTTAAGTTGAATAGTAGATGATGTTCACCTTGAGAGTTAGAATTATCACGATAAATAGCGTGTGTATTTAAGTCGTTAGAATTCATAAAATGGAATCAGTCGAAGACACGAGTTTAAACGTCCCCCTTCACTCATTTAAACGTCGACATATTGAGCGTCAATCTAGACATATTTTCAAAAGTAGATCTTATTTTGACAGAGTGAACAAGAGAGGAGCGCGTGGTGCTTGTAAATGTGGTGAAGAACATTTTATAACGCTTTTAGGAGATATATTAATTTTGGAAGAGTACTCTGATGGAGATAGATGCGTAGAGCTAGGAACAACTGATTGTTTTAATAATTACACGTGTGTGTTAGAGATTCTAAAAGAGTCCTGCATCGAACGCACTATACACTATTGTAATTCTGAGTGCTTTTCTCACTTTAAAAAGTCATACGCGTGTGGGTCAAAACGTTATTGCAAAGTTGTAAGTGACTGGTATCGCATACACTTAGACTGCCTGCACAATTGGCAAGACAGTGCGTTAGATTTCAACGTCAGTTCTGAGACCAACCCACAAGCTAGCAGGGCTGATCCAAGTACACCCACAGCGGAGTAAATCAGGTAATTTATAATTTCTTTATTTATTTAAAAAAAAAAACATTTTATTGCTCTCTTATTTTTTTTTGCTATAATATATTTGTTTGATTTTTTTTTTCAAGATATGGACAAATTCATAAACGACTTCAACTCAACCAAGAGTGATGACATTCAATATATCTCTCTAAGAAGTTTAAAGGAGAATACAGTACTGGATATTATATCTTTTAATGAACGGGAAACAAAATATGGCCACGCTGTTTATGTGAAAGCTTATTTACATGATAATATCGTAGGTTTTTTTCTCCCAAAGAAATATTCAGGTATTTGTTCTAAACAGCATATTGACCTTGTAAATAATTCAAAGTCTGTAATAATCTATGATGGCATAGGGGTGATAATTCTATTAAGCTTAGAATAGAACAAACTGGTTTATAGTTTTTTTTCAATCTTTGGTAATACTGGTTTAAAATTTGAAATAAAAGTAACTACCCACTATCTGTTCATATTTGGTGTAGTCATATAACAATTATATATGTAATCTATAGAGGTGTGTATGTAAAAGTCTATTTAAAATATAATATCGTAGTCTTTGGAATATTCCATATTCACCTTATAAATCAAAGTAACAACTAAACACTATTTATAATTTTACTTTGTAACTAATATCTGTTCATTTATAATTTTACTTTGTAACTAATATCTGTTCATAATGGTTTTATGTATTAGTATAACAATTATATGTGAAATCTGTGTATTTTTTTATTATAATTAAATGTGAAAAAAAACTTGGTATTTTTTTTTCATTTTCTAGTAATATTTTCCTCTCATTTTAATCATGTATGTTGTTTAATAAATTCGTCCTCTGTGAAGTTATTAATTTTTTAAAAGAATGCATTCTAAAGTTTTCACAGCTGTTCAAATCTAGTCTATTTATTTCAATTATTTTATTTTGATATATAAATAACTAGACATTTAAAACTGATTACAATTCATATACACTTTAAAAACTTGCCAGCGACAGGAATGATCTTGCCGCTGATATTTTTAAAAAACTAACCTCTTCCTTTTTTTAAAAAACAGGTTTTATTTTAAACAGATGGATTTCACACTGAATACAAACTCAGTTGAGAGTAAAATTTTCCAAACGTTTAAATGTTATATTTTAGTCATAAAACATAATGAAAACACACTTGATATTATTATTCATTCAAATCTGATGTGTGACGTACAAATACGGAACGCGTCACCATAAAACATGTTCAAATCTATCAATTATTTGATATATAAATAACTAAAAATTTAAAACAAATTACAATTCGTATACACTTGAAAAACTTGTCCACGATAGAAATGCCGCTGACAAACTAATTGAAACGTCACACAGGATGACGTCACAATACTATCACTATATCTCTAGCATAGCTACCTCGACGTCAGTCATATTATAAGTGACGTAAAAAAAAATCCACAGCTACGGGGCGTCCAGAACCGACGTCAGTCGCGACCACACTATTTGAAACGTCATAGTCACAGGCTGACCAACAGTCAATACATCAATCAGGATGACGTCACAATACTATAGCATACCTACCTACACGTCCAACAGGCTGACCTTACTCAATAAAACATGGCAGGGATGACCCAATAAAACGTCACCATATTTTGAATAATTAGCGACCTGCAGTCAATACAACAATCAGGATGACGTCACAATACTATAGCATACCTACCGACACGTCCAACAGGCTGACGTCAGGGCTGACCTTACTCAATAAAACATGGCAGGGATGACCCAATAAAACGTCACCATATTTTAGAATAATTAGCGACCCAAATCTAATGTGACGTCCGAACGTCACCATACACACACACACAGGCTGACCTCACTCACTGACGTCACTAAAGCCTGGCGTCACTCACAGACGCAGTCAATATTATTTTAATAACAGTGACGTAAAACTGAACAAAGCTAGGCACTTACTACTTCAGTAGTTTTTATGTGTCTTATTTAATTAATAATGCAACTAAGTAGTGTTATTTTGTCAAATATTTTTTCTTAATAACAAGCTATTATGTCCCATATCCAATATGCACATAAAATTAAATCGAAACTTTTTAAAGTAGGCCAACATTTAAAATCCTGATGAATAATTTAGATACTTGGTGAAATTAAGATTTTAAAATGTGTTTATAGTAAATAACAGTTTAGTGACCAACCAAAGAAACACATTATTAAAGCGAAAGCAAATATGATTTACAATAGCAAAACATCATTTTAGAAAACATTCTAAACTTTTTTTTAAAAAAAAAGGTAAGGAGCAGTTATAATACAGGTTAAGACTTCGAAAAAATCTAAGGTCAATAAAGAGGTAAAAGGATAGTATAATAAAGAAAATAAAAAATTAAAAGTAATTAACAAGTTAAAATTATAAATATTTAATATTGATAAAAATTCAAGCAGCGCTTTCGATAACATTAAAATATATGAGATAGAAATAATATGATTAAAAATAATCGTGACATAACGTTATCAAGTCAAATGGTGACCATCAATTAGAAGGATAAATACATGAAAACATTAAAATAATTAATAACAAAAATGAATTGAGGAACAATACAATTAAAATTTAAACATTAAGATGGCAAATTTTAATGGAGTAACCAAGTGAAAGTATTGTATTATAGGAAATATAATTAATATAACATAAGGCTTAAAACGTAACAAGCTATTAATAAAGTTCAATGTTTAAATAGAGATATGAAGTCTTTAACTTGATTTGAGTCCCGTTACTCCTCGGGCAAGTGTCAGCAATTTAGAAGCCGACTAAACATTGGCCAATATTAAATATTTATAATTTTAACTTGTTAATTACTTTTAATTTTTTATTTTCTTTATTATACTATCCTTTTACCTCTTTATTGACCTTAGATTTTTTCGAAGTCTTAACCTGTATAATAGCAAAACATGCTAAGCACATTTTATTTATATTACAACCCCAGCTGTTTGAAGTACTAAGGGATACAGTGTGCACTCAGGATGAGATGCTTTAATTTGATTTCAAATAATGATAAAATTAATATATTTTTTTTAGCACCATGTCTTTCTACCCGTTCGGGTTATACGCTTTAATATCACTAACCATCTATAAACACAACAACAAAAGCAAATTTCCAATGATGATACTATTAATACCTTATTTAAAAGAATGTCACAACATGGCATCAAAAGTATTTTACTAGGCAATATTAGTTAACATTTTTATTATTATAAACTATCCTAATCAAACAAAACATAACCTTTCAAGCATCTACATATTTTTAATTAAATTCCGAGATCTTTAAATAAGCCTATGTTGCACTAAAATATTGTGTTTATGAACACTATTTTGAAACATTCTTATAGATTCCTATTCTATTAGGCTCTGGTTTTTATCCTGAAACTATTTTTAGTAAAAGTATTCTAAAAACAATAGCATCGAGTCTTAAACCCCATTAAAAATCCCATTGCTTATAGAGGTAGCTATTTTAATTCGTATTTGTATCAGGACATTTTATAGTTGTTTTGATAGTGATTCTGAATTTACTCTTTATAATGATTTTATTTCCTACTAAATTTACACTTCTATTTTTATAATAATTTTATTTCCTACTAAATTTACACTTCTATTTTTATAATAATTTTATTTCCTACTAAATTTACACTCCTATTTTTATAATGATTTTATTTCCTACGTTTAACCATTTATAATTTCCATTCTCATTGTTTAGACTTGGCAAGATATTAAAACCCATGTGAAGTGAAAGGCTGCTGCTCTTTCTCGAGAGTTAGGAAATAATGGAGGTGGTACTTCTGTTGAAGAAGAACTAAACAATTTTCAGCAACGTGTATTTCAAATAATAGGACCTAACCTAACATTTGGACATACCAACATCGAGTCAGTGGTCGTTTTGGATCACCCGGTACAGTAAATACATTTTTATTTACATATATAGTCCAAGTTTTTTTAAACGATACAACACATTGCCTTTTTTTAAAACATTGTATTTCTTCAAAAGACAATTTTAACTATTTGGACAAAAGTATTCTATTTTAGCAAAGTTTTGACAGCAAAAAAATTTATATTTATCTAACTGCATTACATACCTATTTTCTTTTAAGTTTTGCGGTATTTTATCTTTGCGAATCTTCAGGCTATAACATGCGGCTATGTAAAATGTGTATGCATTAGGAGAGTACTAATAAATGTTATTGCAAAACATTGTTTTTTTTATTGTTTAGATTCCACTAATAGAGAACACAGAAGAAACCGATAACCAAAATATTATTCTACAAACCCAAGCATATTCAAGCAGGCCTTTACTTGAAACTGAGACTACAGGATTGCCAATCAGAAACATTAAAGTACCTCAAACTAAAACACACAAAAAAAGTAAGTTTGATCCAACATGCCTATAATTATGGGATTTAAAAATAAGATCAACTGATAATTATGGTTGTATTTATATTTTATTTAATCTGAGTAATCCAAATTGTATTTGTTTGTCAATGAAAAACTTAAAATTACTAGGTGCTAATCACAGCTTCTAATAAAGTAGTGGAGCGGAAGTGCAGAATATCTCCAAACATGCAAACAAGGTTAGGGGAAAATTAAAGCAGGTAATTTGAGCCAAGGAGAATTTCAAACATTGTGTTGGCATTTTGAGTGCCAGTTCTGATATAGCAGGTAATTGTTTTATTAACAGTAGCAGACAACTACAATACTATCAGCCTTAATACTTCCGGGTTCGGGCCTCCATAATTGTTCAGTGTTTTATTTTGTTTGCTATGATCTTTGGGGAAATTTTGTATGAACATTTTATATTCTTGAGAAATATGACTTTTTATATGTGCTCTTGAATAGATCTTATCAACCTCCCTAAGTTTTTTTTATCACATAATTATAAAATACTATAGCAAAGTGTCCTTGGTAGTCTTTAAAATATATTTTTGTGTGCATACATATATGAGCAATACGCACATTATAACTAATGCATTAGGAATTTGAATGTTATAATTTAGAGGAAACGTTTGTACATATGTGTTGAGGGAGAGTGGGGAAATAATTTAAGAAAAACCCTTTTACACTTGAATGAGATTCGAACTCTGATCTCTTCATTGGCAGTTAAGTCTATTGCGAGAATGACTCCTTGGACCAATTTTTGGCCACTGGTGCATTATTGTTTTCAGTTTAGATAATTGGCTCATGTTAAATGTAATTACATTTTTTTTATGATTTCTAATACTTTTGGCACACTTTTTACAGGTTCAGTCAAACGACCCAGACTTAGAGAGCAAAATCTAAATAAAAGTGAAAAAATGGCAAGAAAAATGAATCACATTCAACTTGTCAATTTGAGATTTAAAAAAAAGAGCTCTGCCTGAAAAATGAACAGATGCAGTTTGAGAAAAAAAAAACATGAAGTAAAGAAGATGATACAAAAAGAAACAAATCATTTGTTTGGTGAAATGATTGACATTGGGAAACATTTAGTTGGTGCAATAAAGATATTGGCTTCAAAAGCTTCTAAATAATATCGTGGGCCTTTACTTGTTGATCTTAATTTGTTATTTACTTTTCTTATTTTTAAATGTTTTTTCTTAATTTGTGATTATTTTTTTTAATGTTTGCCATTAGTATTCCTTGAATCTTATTAAAAGAAATTCAAAATATTTTTGTTGTAAATAATTATTTTTTTCTCTCAATAAAAAAAATATCTAAGAAGGGTTGTGCAAAACTTTGGTTTCGCTTGGAAACAAGTATCAGCTTCGAATTGACTTTTAAAAAAATTGGCTCTGAAAAATTACAAAGCTTCAGCATATTTGAAGTCTGGAGTTCAATTCTTGCTCCCGGCACTGATTTATCTGATTGCCAAACCCTTCCTTCGCCTATAACAAGAAGTGTATTAATACACATTTAAAATCAATTAATGGGATGTATATAACACTAGTGATTGGAATGAAATGTATTTAAATGTGATGTCAGGTTCACACCATGGGAGTATTTTTTACTAACACCAAATATTTTATTTATTAAAATTATTGCATTGCAACACTCATAATACATTATCTTAAGGTAAAAGTATGAAATGCAAAACAAATTACAACCTATTTAGGCCTGTCAAACTTTTGGAACACAACAAACCTGAGGAAAAACATTTTATGTACCATATTTACACTTTTATTAACTGCCAAAATATATTGCCTATCATTCAATTTTTAACAAAATAACAAACTTGAAATATGATTTCACTCTATTTACACTCTGGTCAAATGTTTGAATAAGTATTTTAGGCCTATCTTCAAACTTTTAACATAAACTTGGTAAATGCATTTAATCTATTTACACTTTTTTTAGCTGCCGAAATATGTAGCAGTTAAAATACTAAAAAAAGATTGGCTTTTTTTTAATCGTGTTTGTATTAATCACACTGTAAGCAGAAACTGCATATAGCTCAAAAACAAATAAATCCAAACTTAATCCATCCTCACTATCTCTCTCCACACTTTCCTATCCTTGCATACCCCCTCACTTCAACAACACTCATACACAGTCATACATGCTATTTTATTCTTAAAACTCTTAATTCTTCTCTTTTTCACACACTTGTTTACAACAGTTAGCCTCCTCTTACATGGTCTACCCCTTCCTTTTGATACACACTCTCTCTCTCTCTCTCATCATATAATAGTTTCATCACTTGATCTACACTCAACCTCTCAAAATGCCCAAACCAACATAAGATGCCTCTTCACATTGACCTATTATATTCCCTTTCAAACAGCACTCCATGACCCATTCATTACTAGCAATTCTATCTATTCATTGGTATTTATTAAACCTCGAAAATAATGGTATTAAGAGGTAAAATATGGCACAAATTGCATTTGTTAATAGTAAAACGAGTTCCCAATAAGCGATTACATACTCTAACGACCACCTGCCAACAAATCCCCTAATCTTTCTGGATGTTGGTTCTTGTTCATGTCCATTTACAACTGATTGTTTAGTGGTATCTCATCATATAGTGGTAGATCTTCTTTTATACACATGTTATGCAGTACAGCACAAGCATTTATGATGCTTGATGCTTTTTCTGGAGAATAATGTAGCACTTGCTGCTTTAGTAAACAACGAAACCTGCCCTTAAGAAGTCCATTGCAATGTTCTATAACGTTTCTTGTAGAACTATGGGTGCTGTTGTAAAGTGATTCTGGTGAACCTGCATTTGTTTAGCCTTCAATTGGAGTCATCAGCCAAGGCTCCAGGGGATAGCCACTATCACCTAAGTTAAAATAAAATAAAAATCTATCAAATGGTAGCACAAATATTAACAACAACTATGATTCATAATTCTAGAAATTGTGTTTATATTTAACAGACACACAAAATTAAAAATAGTAACATAATATTTCTTTGAGGATTTTTTAAATGTATTTGCAAACACTTACTTAAAAGCCAAACATTTTGGTTTGCCTGATGTGTAGCCAATTCCACAAGCCCAGCTCGCACATTTGAGTTGGCATATATAAATGCATCGTGAGTTCGCCCTGGATAGCGCGAATTAACATTTAATATGCGCATGGCTGAATCACAGACCTAAAATAAAAACTATACATTAATGATACTTAATCTAAGGCATTAGGAACATGAAAGTTCATTGCAGCACTTACAAAAAGTATACCACCTATCCCTGTTTTGTGCTAGTTCAATTCAGTCTACCTTATTACAACCCTTTCTATTTCAGGTTCATTCTATTGGGGACCACACTACCAGTCCACTAAGCATTCACTAACGTTCTTGCATATCACACTAAGTGTGAAAGTACTTGGGATACTTAGGTACAGCAAGTTAGGATGAAACCGACTTTGCAAAATAGTTTAGAATTCACCAAGTAGGCAACGTTGCTAACACAAAACTAGGTTAGGTCTTTGATAGCCAGCCGCTGCTAGAGCTTTAGGGGGATGTCCCAGAAGAAACTGTGTCTTACTACCTGTTTGGGTATTAGGCTTGTGCACTAATTATGCCACTATAGTTTTAGGGATGAGGAAGGTTATATTTAGAGGAAGTGTACCCACAATTACTTGGAGTTAGAGTGTAAAAAATGCTTCACCTCTGACAAGACGTGTATTAATCACAACTTGTGAATATGTGGGGAATGCCAGGCCTCCACCGTGGTTCGGATTCCACATTAAACTGTAGGTCGTCCATTTCATCTTATAATCACCCTACCATTACACATTAGCGTAAGTGTGTACAACCGGAACGGGTAGTAAGACGCGGTGTTAATAATAATAATAATAAACGATTGGGAAAATGGGAGGGAGGGAGGGGGGGGGGGAACTCGGTACATCCGACCAAGATTTGAGCTCCCCATCATCAGGAGTCTACTGTGATACTGTGAGAGTGATACCTTAGACCATGCGGCCACCGAAGCAGGCCTTACAATTGTTAATAAGTTTAACCTCAACTATTCTGCCACAAATAGGGAGTTTTAACTTTCACTACTTCAAATAATGTCAGATTTAACCTCTTTCTTCCTCAACCTCTTTGTCAGTGAACACTTCTTTATAAACATTTTAAGATACCAATGTAAACTAAACAAGATCACTAGCTAGAGTATATCATTATTTAAGTGTGAATTAAAATTGATACATTATGTACAAAAATGTAATATTATTTCTGTAATTCTCGTTTTTTTTATTCAGATATAATCACAATATACATGAAACAAGTGGGGCAAACAAATTAATTTTGTTCAAACGTATTTTCTATAATATTGGCTACACAGACTTCAAAGAGAGGCAAGTAATGTTAACTTTTATCCATTTATATTGGTGGTATGTGAACATTCTAGTCTTGTTTGATTTGCTAGTGGCAGAAAGGTCAGGGTTTGAATCTTCTAGATGTATTGAGAGTATTTTCTCCCAAGAATTTGTTTCCCACTTTCCCTCCACACAGATATGAGTTGGTCAATTTATCTTGAAATCAAAACTACCTCAGCCTTTGTGTATTATTTTACTGTGGATAGCCCAAAATAATTTTGGATCAAAATGAATAGAAAAAAAAAAAACGAATTACACATACCAGCTGCACATTTATAGAATGATATTTTTTGTGGTTGAAGTAATCCTTCTCTCTGTATCTGCCATCTTCTGTTGGAGGTGCTACTATTGCCACCTGTGTAGTCAATAGCATCAATAATTCCTAAGAACTCGAACATTTCATAAAACCTAAAACACATATTTATGTAGTTAGATTTATATTATACATATAGTGTACCCTTCATTTACCTTGAAAGGTAAGCTTACCTTGCATGGTTTAACTATGGCACAGCTTATAAGTTATAGGATAGGGCCAAAGTGTATTATGTTATGTTAAGACTGATACCTTTCACTGTAAACAGTGTGTACACACACTTAATTTTTCATTGAATAATAATAATATTTAGCACCACGTCTCACTACCCGTTCGGGTTATACGCTTTAAGTACTAAATACTCTAATGGATTAGGAATTAGGAAGGTTGAATTAGAGGAAGTTAACCCGCATATGCGTGGAGGAAGAGTGGAAAACCATTATGGGATCCCCTCCCCCAGTTCACCCGACCGAGATTCGAACCTCAATCTCCCCGTCCTCAGCAGTCGAGCTCAACACGACAAGCACGTTAGTTTTTCATTGAAATAAATGAATATGTTACATTAAGGATTCACTTTTCTTATGTTCTACGCTTTAACAGCTATCTATGTGTTTATTAAATTAACAACACTTTATTAATGCCAAGCCGGTTTACTTTATAATTTATTTGAAAACTGTGCAGTGATGTAAAAATTTTTTTAGATAAATAATAACACTTTTTAATAATTTTGCAAATCATGTTATTACATTAAACTAGTTAAGACTAATCTTGGTAACACACCATTTGCCTCAGATGAAAATTTACCTGCACTGATGGGAACATGGTCTAAATCTTAAACTCTTTTAGCTTAGTCTCTACCTCCATGCAAATGTGGGTAAATTTACAAAAAAATTACCTTTTCCATTCCTACTATATTAGCATAAGCTTGAGTGGGTAGTGAAATGCGGTGGAAAAAAATGTAATGTATAGGGACTAGTCTTACCCTTGTCTCAAAGTGGCAAGCGATGCAGGCGTTAGATCAAATCAAACCCAGTGATCAAATAAATGCGTGTTAGTAGCATTACTACCTTCTGTGATAGCTCTGCTCAGAGAAGACTTATGGATGCACAAATTACTGTCTTGGCCAACTGAAGTCTGGTATGAACCACCAGCAAAAAACCGCAGTGCAGCAAGGACCTTAAATAAATATATAAATTGTTAAATATACAAATTTTTAAAAAACTCATTAATAGCATTCTATCCCTGGAAGTGGTATGTGTTCATGTAGGCTATCATTACTCTTATTTACAAGCTAACTAGAGCTGTAATGTTGTTTACTAAACTTCTCCCAAGCACATATACAAGTTCAAATACCATTTCTTTTACCAATTTTGCAGGCAAGTATCTATACATCCAACCCAACATAACAAACATAATTAATGTCAGGTCTACTCTTGTAAGGATAAATCTAAAACAGTTGCAAATATTTTTAAACACTAGTTCACTATTGGCCTAGAATAAATGTATGTAAAATTATCAGAATGTTATACAAAAGTAATGATACGTTTCATATTAATGACTATTACCTTTGTTTCTATTGTGAGGGCAGATGAACGAGAAGGTTGCTCCATAACCTCTTCCAATGATTCTATCAAATTGTTTGTGAGGCGTTTGTTTAATCTGAAAAGTTTCACAAACTGATTGTCTTCCAAATAAAATGCATTTTCTGGTCGTCTTCTGACTCTAAATTGGCGGTTTGCTTGAATCTGCGCCTCTTCTAAATCCCTCAAGGCAAAATACATCAACATATTATTTATGTGATCGGCCATTTTCTCATTGGTTCGTAAGCGAGTTGATTCTTCTCACTTGTCGCGGAACAGACGACCTTTGGCCCGAGTACACGGATCGCATACGCCGTCTTTTGTGTTGTTCAGGCATACCAAAAGTTGAATACCATTCGACCTACAATCACGTGACCTTCAAAGTCGAATGCGAGATATCTCCAGCATAACCCCTCTGGTATGGTTCATTGACGAGGTTGGAGTTCGAACACTGTCCTATTAAACTGAGGATATTTCCAACTCTCCCTCCATACAAAGGCTGGTACACTTATCCCTTCCCCATAAATACTTTCATTATTCCTACCTCATTAGCGTATTTAAATTATTGTATGAGTAGTAATAATACCATTAATTAAATATGGCTATGTCTGTGCTAGCACAAGATGCTAAAAAAGTTCATAATTACTAATTTTATTCATTATATGACACAGAATGAAAGTGCTTAAGAAATAAATTCATGTGAATATAAGTTGGGCCTATCATAATAATTAAAATGAATTTGTGTGTGTATGTGTGTGTGCACTACTACACGAATGATACTTATATTTTCTCTATCACGAGTCTTGGGTTTGCTGAAAAAACCCAATAACTATTATGGGTGCCTAAAATCCAAACTTTCTTAGTGTTTGTATTTATAATAGCTGTCTGCTATAGATTTACACGAAGAAACTTTCTCACTCGTTAATGAATAAGTAAACTATAAGTTATTTATCTGGTACGGTGCACAGCAAAGATTTCTATCTCTCTCTCTCGCAATTATATATTAAAAACTCGTGCTTTATTCGATTAGCTTATCTTGAATATTAAAACTTATATTGTATATTTAGAGTCTACATATCTACAGGAAGGAATTAAGGTTTAATAAACTAGATTTCCTAAGGTATACCCTTGACTCCGTGGACAGATACGCTATCAACTAAATATATATCCTGGGATTGTTAAACATTAAAACAGAAAACTTATAGCTATAGGAATTGTTCGACTTTTTAGATTAGCTTACAGATGTTATGAGGCAAGTCTACTTAAGGGATTCAAAATATTTTAATACGTTGCCGTTTGGGTATCAGAGTCCTTGTAAACGCACTCGCCACGACTAAAAGGTGATTATTTAGACGGGCTGAATAATCTTTTTTTTTTCTTTCACTCTAGACAGTTCCACTCACATACCGTTTTTCAAAGATTTGAGATTATTTTTCATATTTTTTATGCATGAAATCAAGCATATTTTTTTAATTTATTTATTTTATGCACCCGGCCTACTTTTTTATATTTTTTTATTTGCCAGTACAATCCTCGGCCTACCTGATTTTTTCTAGTCAATTAATTGATTGTATATATTTTAATTCTAGTCAACTGTTTGTGTGTGTATATATATATATATATATATATATATATATATATATATAAAATCTAGTCATATATAATAAACTGTTTATATATATATATATTTATTTAAATCTATTCAAATATAATAAACTGTTTGTATATATGTATATATATTTTAAATCTATGAAAATATATATAATAAACTGTTTTTATATATATTTATTTTCTTTTAAATTGAAAAAGTCTCTATGTATATATCATACTAGATAGCTGTTGCCCGCGGCTTTGCTCGCGTGGAAGTTGATTATATACAAATACGAAAATATACATATGTATTTACAGATTAATTTAAAATATTACGTTACGTTGATGACCATAACTTGACCTCAGATCAAAAATAATGCAAGTCCGATACAAACTTTCAACCCCTTTTTCATCCCTTATTAAATAAAATTTCCAAAATTCCTGAAACACATATTTATTTGTTTTACGTCAACAACCGAAATACAAAATTTTGTTTATGTAACTTTCAAAATGACGGACTTTCATACATATTATCATACATATTATCATCCCCTATTTTGACCCCTTTGGGGTGGAATTTTCTAAAATCCTTTCTTAGTGGGTGCCTACATAACAAAATGAATATACAGTCCGAATCTCATGTTTGTAGCCTTGATAGTTTGCGCTCGGCGATGATGAATCAGTCAGTCAGTCAGGACATGTTATTTTATAAGTATAGATTTAGTACCGAGGCCACTATTCCCCTTATATTGTAAATATTCACAGTATACTTTTCACTGTGTGTAAATAAATATTGTAAACATTCACAGTATAGTTTTCACTGTGTGTAAAAAAACAATTATGTTTATGCTAATAAATATATATTGTAATAATTCACAGTATGCTTTACACTGTGTGTATACTATTTAACGATTTAAATAAATACTGTAAACACTGTTATGTTTTTGTTTTAACGTCTACACCCACACCTCCCTCCTATCCTATAAATACAGCCCATATAGCTTATAAGCTCAGGCCCAAACATTATGGACAAGTTGAAACATCCATTTTAGGCCATCATAAGCAGACCTTCCGGCTGTGGAAAGTCACATTTTGTAGCAGACTTTATCGGTCCCTTGGACACAATGTGTGACGTTAAATTTGATAAAAATCACATGGTATTATGCTTTATGGCAACCGGGATTCGAACAAGACGTGACAAGTCCTCGCGTCATATTCTGTAAGGGTTTGCCAGAAATGGATGACAACTGTAATGACTCTCCACAGCTGATTATCCTGGACGACCTGATGTGTGAACCCAACAAAGTGGTCGTCGATCTTTTCACCAAAGGATGCCACCATCTAAATATTAGCGTCATGTACCTTACACAAAATATATTCCATCAGGGTAAGGACCAAAGAGACTTTTCCTTAAACGCACATTATAACGTGCTTTTTAAAAATCCCCGGGATAAAGCTCAGATTCAACACTTTGCACGGCAGGCCTGTCCTGATTAAACGAGGAGAGTGCTGGAAGAAGAAGAGACGACTACTCGTTCAGAAAGGAGGAGCGTTATTACCCTTACTTTTAGCCCCTTTAATCAGTGGTGTCCTCGGTTCCTTATACAACAAGTAAATAATGGAACATACAAAAAAGAAGATATTAGTGTCCCAGGAAACATTACACCGTTACGAGCAACACCATCAATAAGTTGCATCGGCAACAAATCTAGTGGGCTCCGAGTTGGACAAGGAAATGGAAAAAAAACTCTCTTCAAAACTTGACGACAAGTCTAAATGGACTTTATACCAACAAGTGCTACAGCGCTATCTGCACTTTAGTCAACACCATCAACCGTCTGAAAATACCACCAACACTACCACCACCATCACTCCTGAAGTGTCTGTACTTCCCATCCCTGCTTTGCTTAATACTGTACCAGGACAGGCACGTAAAAAAGCTGAACTTTTACTAGAACATATCATTCCCAGAGGCGGCATATCTTGGGACTCAAACGTAGTAGTGAATATTCACGATACGCCTCTCCGTGGATCCAATATTGTGGATTTAGTCAATGATCTGGTCAGAGCAAGAAGACACAGTGAACCGTCAGGGTGGCGAGAGTTTCTCATGGCACTGCAAAAAATAAACGTTCCTAAAGAATGTATTGTAAATCCGAGACGTTTGGCGCCCATTAGAGATCCGACGCCCGTACCACAACCACTTACACCGTCGCAGAAGAAGAAGAAACTGGAAAAGGTGGACGAAAACAGGAGGCTGGCGTTCAGAACTTAATGGACCGTTTAGCCGACATCTACTACGACCCTTCTCATCCTGCAGGGTTTGCAAGGGCGGCGTCGCTCATAAAAGCGTCCAAGAAAGATCCCGAATAAGTAAGAGAATGGCTTCGTGCGCAGGATGCTTATACCCTACACAAACCAGTGCTAAAAAAGTTTCCACGCAACAAGTACGTGGTTTCAAACATCGACGATATCTGGCAAGCAGATCTCAACGATATGCGAAGTCTCAGAAAATACAACGACGGTGCAGTGTACTTGCTCACCGTCATCGACGTGTTTAGCAAGATTGCATGGGCGAGGACGCTTCCATCCAAGACGGGGAGCGTCGTGAGAGACGCCTTTCGGGACTTTTCAAACAAAGAGGCCGTAAACCTCTAAGTATACAAATGGACAAGGGTACTGATTTCACGGCACGTCTAGTCCGGAAATTTCTCAAGCAAGAGGTGTGCATTACTACACCACTGATAAACCAGACGTGAAGGCAAGCATCGGGAACGATTCAATAGAACTCTGAAAGGAACCATGTGGCGCCACTTTACCAAAAATAACATGTATCGGTATGTGGACGTCCTCCAAGATCTAGTCGACGCTTAAAACGGCGCAAAACATTCCAGTATCAAGATGGTACCCGTCGACGTTTCAGAAACTAATGTGCTTCAATTTCAGAGATAATCTGTACGGCAAAAGGCGTCCAAACTCAAACTGTATATCGCAGAAAGAGAACGTGTCAAATCTACGGATGCATTCAAGTACTTTATATTAATTTTAAGGTTAAGTTCATAATTATAAAGTTACTAATTAAATTTCAAATATTTTTTCTTTATATTATGGTTTGGTACTCTTTTGTTTTATTTGAATAAAACGAAACAATAAGTAAATGTGTCGATTGAGAAGCGAAGATTAAACACAATCAAGAAAATAACACGCACTAATTGAGAATCTACTGAAAAACTCTCAAAGTCAAATATTATATCGTAGAAAGAGAAAGTGTCAAATATACGGATGCATTCAAGTAGTTTATATTAATTTTAAGGTTACGTTCATAAAGAGAAAGTGTCAAATCTACGGATGCATTCAAAGTTACTAATTAAATTTCAAATATTTTTTTCTTTATATTATGGTTTTGTACTCTTTTGTTTTCATGAAGAACATGATGTAGTGTAGTAAGGAAACGTATTTATATTATAAAAGTAGAATTCAATATATAATTACAATGATGGTAGTTGAAATTAAAGTTGAAATAATGATTATAATAACAATATTAATGTATTACAATGTAACCTAAAAAGAACTGAAAGTGGATTAATTAGATATAAATTGATTACATAAAAGAATATATTGACAATGGATATGATTTTACAAGAATAGGACCATTTTACATAAAACATGAATATATAACATTTAGATAAATAAATAAATTGAAAATTAAAAAACATAATATTTTAGGTTAAGATGGATAAGTAAATATGGCAAGAATCAAAAAATATAATATTTATTAAATTATTGATTGTTGAGGATTGATAATGATGATTTAAAATTTATATTTTAATACTTAATTCTGGCTTATCTGCTTTAATGCCCTTGTTCCTTTTATTTCTTTATGGCTGGTGTAGTTTCAGCCCAAGTTGCTACATGTTTCGGCGTGTCAATACGACGCCATCATCAGGCAATTAACGCCTTTAATATAAGTTTGTCATTATTGAAGAACTGAAACTGATCTTAGAAGGTGTGATATAACTTTAATTTCAACTACCATCATTGTAATTATATATTGAATTCTACTTTTATAATATAACTCTTTTGTTTTATTTGAATAAAACGAAACAGTATGTAAATGAATTGAAAGTTGATTTTAGGTGTCTGAGATCGATTTTCTTAATCGATTCATTGGTAAAATTAGTGTAATTTTTCCGATTTTTCTCTTCATAAGAACCTTCCTCGGACCTCAACGAATATTAGAGAGAAAAAATTAGCTGAATTGGTTCAGCCGTTCTCGAGTTTTGTGGTTAGCAACACATTTAGCCATTCATTTTTATTTATAAGTGATACAGGATACAAAAAATGGTGCCTGGATAGTGTACTTTCCTAAACCTAGGGTTAACATGGCTTAAATATAGTATTAAAAGATTGTAGGTCTTAAATAGCAAGTTTATTAAATGTATGCCAAATTTTAACAACATGCATATATTTAAAAAAAATTTAAACTTGTTACGCATAGATACAATAAACAGAAATGGCCTTCGTTTCCAATTTATAAGAATCGCGAAACATTACATTAAGACCGTTCAAATGGATCGCGTAAATAACTATTTTCAATAATAACAAAGAGTAAGGAAATCTCTAGATTATCCTCTATCATAGCTTACAATTGCCACAGAATTATATATTACTCTTAAAACTCAAAGGTTTAATCACGGCGACAAAAAAAAATTCATACATTTAATCAAATCTTAATTAGCCGTAAAGAGCCTATGTTCTAAATTATATAGCCGACCATTATATCGAATATGAACAACTATAAACATAGATATTTCCAAAAAGAAATATATTTCATACAACAAATTTAAATGTTTTCATTTAAATAATATAGAAAAATTACACAAAACAAAGTTAATTCTATGTCTATGAATACAAAGCATAATGCATAGCATTACTAAATTTGAATATTACTATATAATATTATTAATGAACTCTCCCAAGTAGATAATTACCAAATTAATTGTTAAATATAATTCACCAGTTAAGTAATTCAAAGTTAATTCTATGTTTATGAATAACAACCATAACGCATAACATTACTAATTTAAATAATACGATATAATATTATTAATGAACTCTCCCAAGTAAATCATTACCAAATTAATTGTGAAAAACAATTAACAAGGTTCACAAGTTCAAAGTTAATTCAATGTTTATGAATACAAGTATAACAAATAAGCTTACTAATATTTAATAATAAGATATAATATTATTAATGAATTCTCCCAAGTAAATCATTACCAAATTAAGTGTGAAATAAAATTCACAAGTTAAGTAGTTCAAAGTTAATTCAATGATTATTGTTGGTTTTTGCAATAAAAAGGCACTTTTGGTTTCACAATTATTAGAGTTTATTCAAAACGTTGTTTAGCGATAGGAAGCGATACATTTTTTATTTATTTAGTGCGTATGGTTGTTTACTTACAGTTGCCTTAGGGATTTTGATTTAACCATTGTTGGGGTGCTGCGTTAGCAAAGGATGAGAGATAAAAATTAAAAGTTATCAAATAATATAAAAAGATGTTAAAATACATCAACACTCTCCCTTATTTTATAACTTGTAAACTCCCATTTTGTTACATAAAAATTTAAAATGAACTGAAAACAATGGTTTTGTAAAAATGTCCGCGAGCTGATTTTGAGTGTCAACTTTTAAAATGTTGATTTCCCCATCGGTGACCAATTCGCGAACAAAGAAGTGTCTGATCCGAATGTGTTTTGTTCTTCGATGAAACTCAGGATTTTGTGCAAGCCGGATGGCTGCTTCGTTGTCAACTTGCAGAGTAGGTGTCGACTTCAGATGGCCAAGTTCGCTCAGAAGCCGCTTGGTCCACAGCATCTCTCTCGCAGCTTCACTGGCAGCTACGATTTCAGCTTCGGTTGTGGATATGGCAACAGAGGCTTGTCGCTGACTCATCCACGAAATAGGTGCCCCAGAGTACCGGCAGAGCACTCCTGAGGTAGAGCGTCCTGTAGTTAGGCAGCCACCATGATCTGCATCGCTGAAACAATCAAATACACCTTTTTCCAGGTTGGATTTGTAGATCAGTCCGTAGTCTGTCGTTCCTCTCAGATACCGCAGAATCCTTTTTACTTTCTGAACATCACGGTTGGTTGGATTTTCGAGGTTTCTGGACACCACGCTGACAGCATATGCGATGTCTGGTCGTGTGCCGCACATCAAGAACATAAGTGCTCCAACAGCTTGTCTGTAGGGGAAGTCAGGATTTGGAGGACTTTCTTCTGCATCGTTGTCCTTGATAATTGGAGTAGATACAGTTTTGCAGTTGGTCATTTCAAATCTCTCGAGTATGGTCTCCGTGTAGTGTTTCTGGCTCACACTAATTGATCCGTCCTTTTCTCGGCTGATTTCCAATCCTAGAAAATAAGACGCCGGCATGGAGGTGATTTTGAACTCCTTTTTCAGATCGTTGATGAACTTCTGAAGTTCTTGCTCATCTTCAGCTGCAATCAGTCCGTCGTCAACGTAAAGAACGAAAAACATCTTCTTCTGTCCTTTTCGTCTCACGAACAGACAGGGATCCGCTTTACTTCGCTTGAATCCCAAGCTGACGATGTAGTTGCTGAACTTTTTGTTCCAGCATCGAGGAGCTTGCTTCAGTCCATATAAGCTTTTCTTCAGGCAGCAAACCCGGTTGGATCCATCACTATGTCCTTCAGGTTGCTGCATGTAGATGGTTTCCTGGAGGTCACCATAGAGGAATGCTGTTGAGACGTCAATTTGTGCTAGTCTCATCTTCTCGTTGGCAGCAACACTGAGTAAAGTTCTTATAGTTGATGTTCTTGCAACTGGACTGAAGGTTTGATCGTAGTCCACTCCTTTCCGCTGTGAAAAGCCTTTGATGACCAGTCTGGCTTTGTATTTATCAATCGATCCATCGGCGTTGGTTTTGATCCGGTAGACCCATTTATTCGAGATTGCTCTTTTTCCTGGGGGTAGATCAACCAGTTCCCAGGTCTTGTTCTCTTCAAGAGCTTTCATCTCACGACTCATAGCTTCTTTCCAACGATCTTGCTGATCCGATCGCATGGCTTCTTTGTAGGATCCAGGTTCCTGAAGAGGGCTAGAGAGAAGCATCACGAAGTCCTGATATTTCTCTGGAGGTTTGAGCGACGAACGATTACGAAGGCGCTTGACGATGGCTTCTTCATCTGGACTTGGAGCACTATCTGGAACTTGTTCATCTAGACCTTCTTCTTCATCAACAGTACTCATATCCCAGAATTCATCATCATTTTCTTCGCTTTGCGTTTTGTCATCATCTTCTTGACTTTCTTCAGAAGTTGAATCCACTGGTTCAGCAGCAGAGTCGAGACTTTCCGGAAGATAGTTGTCGATTTTATGCTCTAGCACCTTTTCCTCGAAGATGACATCTCTTGATCTGATGAGTCTTCCTTCCTCTTCACAGAAGATCCTGTAGCCGTCGTCTTTGTCGTATCCGATGAGAATTCCTTTGATTGCTTTTGGATCCATCTTCTTCCTTTGTTGTTTTGGAATGTGTGGATAGCAGGTAGATCCGATCACCCGAAGATGTTTCAGACCTGGTTTACTGCCATGCCACAACTCGTAGGGAGATTTTCCATCAACTCGGGAAGGTCCTGTCCTGTTGAGAACATAGGCTGCTGTGTTGATCATCTCGGCCCAAAGCATCTGAGGCAGCTTTCCATGAGCATACATCATTGCTCGAGCAGTTTCAACCACGGTGCGGTTCTCTCTTTCACTGGAGCCATTCTGCTCTGGAGTGTAGGGCATCGTAATGCGTTGAACAATTCCTTCCTTTTGTAGGATTTTTCTGACATGCTTGTTGTCGAATTCCTTGCCACCGTCGCTTAGCAGCTCTTTGATGTTGTGTCCAAGAGTCTTGACTTCCGCAACGAATTGAGCCAACTTCTCTGCAACTTCGGACTTCTCTTTCAAAAAGTAGATGGTCCTGAACTTTGTGTAGTCATCCTTGAAGAGGACGAAGTACAAGTATCCTGACATGGACTCTTTGAATGGACCGCAAACATCTGTGTGGATCCGCTCTCCCGGTTCCGTTGTCTTAGACCTCGTACCGAAAGGCAGACGATGAGCTTTGCCATAGACGCAGCCTTCACAAAGTTCACTGTCCAAGTTGACATGAATTCCCAGCTTGTCCAGAAGGGATTTCACGTGTCGCTTGTTCTGATGTCCGAATCGTTCATGGTAAAGTTGGAGAAGATTGTTTGCTTCTGTTGCGTTGACTTCATTGGATGGAATGTCGTTCACGTTCTTCACGTTCAGCCTGTAGAGTCCACCAAACCGCTCACGAACTCCAGTCAGTTTCACTTCGCCGTTGACGATGAAGTTGCAAACCTCTGGAGACGAGATGAACCTGCTTTCCTTGTTCTTATCCTGCGCTGCAAGGACTGAGAATAGATTTCTCTGGATCCCGGGAACACACCATACATCAGCCAACGTGAGCTTGTGCATCTTGCCGTTGACTTCTGCTTCGATGTCAATGTCGCCTTTACCAATAGCCGCAACCTTCACGCCATTCGCTGTGATCACTGTGTGGTTTGTAGAAAAAGACTCGAACGTCCTAAAAATATTTTTGTTATTAGAAACATGACTTGTTGCTCCATTATCTACATACCAGAACTTGGAGTTGCACTCCAAGTTCATCACAGTCGAGGCTACCGTAGTCAGGATCATATTTGCACCCTTTTCCGGATTTTCCGAGTTGCTGGCTTTGTTGCCAAGTGCTTCATCCGCGATTCGCTTCCTGCATACCTTTGCTAGGTGATTTTTCTTCTTGCAGTAGGTGCAAAATTTCTTTTTGTCACCCTTTTGCTGATTCTTGTGCGAGTTGTTTGGCTGCTTTGACGAATTAACATAGAGGGCTTCTTGTTGAGATGACTCTTGTTTGCCTTTCAGTGCATTCTCGTAGGCACACAGCTGGTTCGTCAAATTGTCGATTGTCCTGTCAGCTTTTGACATCAGCATCCAGCTCGACTTGAATGAAAAGTAATCTTCAGGCAACGTACCTAAAATTTTACAGATCATAAATAAATCTGGCAAATTTGAGGTTAGCTCGGCGTCGTTACTCATTTCCTGCTTTAGTTCGCTCCACAAATTCTTTAATTTTGAGACATGCGTAGCGATATCATCTTCAACGGCTTTTTCATAACTAAAGAACTTAAGGCATAAATTGTAAACCTTGTCTTCGGAGACGCCGTCGAAGAGTTTGTGCAGTTCGAGCCACACCTCCCGGGCTGACTTGAGACGCATTATTTTCTGAAGTGTCTCTTCCGTCATATTTGCGGTTAAAACGATCAACGCATGGCTGTCTGCCTTATTAAAAGCGTCGAGCGATGTCTGGTACTCCGCTCTTTGTGCCGCGGTCGCTTCATCAGACAACGCCCTTGGTTTGACTAACCTGCCTTCAATTACGTCTGTCGCTCCGGGGATACCTCGTAAACAAATGCTCAGTTTGTATCGCCATGTATTCCAGTTTCCTTTTCCTTCCAGAAGTCCAACGTTGATAATCTTCGTCGAGTCCATTGTGAGCGTGGCGGCGTCGTCCTAACCTCAAAATGTCTCGTCGGATTTTCTCCAAAAATATCGCACCAAGTGAATTTATTTTAACAAAATCAATCACGCACTAATGTCGTTACGTGCCTGGGCCCATAACCTGTTGGTTTTTGCAATAAAAAGGCACTTTTGGTTTCACAATTATTAGAGTTTATTCAAAACGTTGTTTAGCGATAGGAAGCGATACATTTTTTATTTATTTAGTGCGTATGGTTGTTTACTTACAGTTGCCTTAGGGATTTTGATTTAACCATTGTTGGGGTGCTGCGTTAGCAAAGGATGAGAGATAAAAATTAAAAGTTATCAAATAATATAAAAAGATGTTAAAATACATCAACAATTATGAATACCAAGAATAATGCATAACATTACTAATTTTGAATAATACGATATACTATTATTAATGAATTATCCCAAGTAAATCATTACCAAATTGATTGTGAAATACAATTCACAAGTTAAGTAATTCAAAGTTAATTCAATCTCCTAGAAAACGAAGAATAATACTGGACGTTACTAATTTATATAATAAATGGCCGAAAGAGAATTTTGAATAATTACAAATTTATCACTACACCGAAAGTGAATTTCTCCTTACATTTTAAATAAGTCCTCGAAGCCTCTGCTTCGTCTTACTACTTCCAAGTCAAGTCCAAGAGTGCAGTCTTTTTTCATGGACGGTCTTTTATACGATGCACAAAGCTCGTTGAACAGGTGAGGTGGGATAAAAAAGGGTCAGGATCAAAGAGTTTATCACAAAGGTGGGAACGGGGATGTGCGTGACAATGAGAACTTCTATTTTATTCTCGAAACGACTGGGTGGTACTGGCCCCTTCTACACTGGCATCTCTTCTCTTCTCATGGTCGTTGGGTTGGCATTGCGCATGGCGGCGGTCTCTAGAGGGCGAATTTTGATACTCGGCTCAGAGCAGGCAGTTGTTCGCGGACTGATAATGTGGCCAGACGTGTTGTTATTAGTTCGTACATGGCCTGGACGGTGAGATTGGGTAAGTGTTGTTGTTGTTGTTGTTAACTTTCCCAATTTTATTTCACTTGTAGCTAAAATTGCTACAATAGAACAAATTCCAACTGGGTTCATAGTTAAATTTACCATACATACCCTCGTTGGCTTTATATGGCCAGATGTTGAGGACCGTGAAGATATTGCAGAAGAAGATATCATTCAAGTACCGTCAGAGCCCACAACAAACAATAGCGGCATTGAACTTGTATTAAGGATTGAAAGGGAAATGAAAACAACTTGTATATAGCTTACCGTGTGAATATTATAATTTTAAGAAAACAGAAAAAAAATCTACCCAAGAAGTTTTTTAAAAAAAATACTTAAACCTTTATGAACAATTTCATGTATTTACAATGTTTAAAAATTAACAAGAATACTACATTATGTGTACCTTTTTGGAAAATCAGGTAAGTCGCTCATTTATTTATCCTGCTCAATTCATTTTAACCAAAGTCTATAATATATGCCTATTATACCAAATTGTTCATCAAAGTCCCCTATATTCAGCTAACTATCAAACGAAGTCCTAACTGAAAGAGTGTGCCTGTCACAATGCTCTTAAATATGTGTTCAAAGTAACCTGTGTGGTTACTTTGAACAGGCGCGAACATTTTTTATCAGGTAAAAATTGACAATATTTTGATAGTACAAAACTGTCCTATAGTTTTAAAAATACAACCGTGATTGTACACGGCTTAGTATAGAAAATATTCGACAATTATGGTGTTTTCTGTATAAAAGCATCCCCATTTGACGGTATTTGGTTATCTATCCGTAATTAAATTAATAGGTGCTATGAATTTAGGAAATTGGAAATTATAATTTTGTCTACTATTGCAATATTATACCATTTTTCTCTTTTTTTTTGTATGTTGGTTTCAACTTTACTGTAAAAAATGTGTTTATTGGGGATAGTGGTGGAACTACTCAAAATAACTTTTAAAATAGTTTAATTCGACCCCTTAACGTACTTTGACTAGCAGTTCTCATCATAGCACTATATGCAACATCAATACAATGATGAGAAGAGCTCTCCTTTGGTATTCTTGCTTATACTACAAAGATGGTTGGAGCAGTATACATAAAAATTGGCTCTTTTATTCAATAATATTTCAATTTAAGATTTTTTCTATGATTATTAGGTGCTTACTTTAGTTGCAGTGAAGATATAAAATGGCTTCAACTAGTAGATGATTTTCTGGCGAAGTTTCAAGGGCCTCAACACCAGAGTGTCAGGGTTTACCAGTGTCATAAATTCAAATAACTCTTATATCTAAGGTGTGTCCAACCATAAAAATGCTAACGAACACAATAAATATCAATCAATTTTTAGCTGAGAAGTTGTTACTGGGGGGTATAAACCCCCCAAATGGTAATTATTCCATAAAACAATTATCTATTGGAAGTGTGTTCATCCCAAACAGTTTTAGCAAATGAAACCCATTTCCATCATTTTTAGATGATTAGTTGTGCCTGGAGTAGCAAAGCACCCCAAAAGTCAAATTTTGTCAGACAACACTATTCCATCTAGAGTGTGTCAATCCCAAACGATTTTGGTGAATAAATCCCATCTCCATTTTTTGGTGAGGAGTTGTGCCTAGGGAAACATAAGCCCCCTAACATTTAAATTTTCTCTGGCAACACTTTTTTTTTATCGAAATTTGGTCAATCGCAAAGGATTTTAACAAAGAAATCTCATCTCCATCATTTTTAGATCAGTAGTTGCACCTGCGGGACAAAGCTCTCCAAAAGTATAATTTTCTCAGACACCACTTTTCTATTGAAAGTGTGTCAATCCTAAATGATTTTAGCGAAGAAATCCCATCTACTTCATTTTCAGGATGAGTTGTGCACGCGAGAAGTTGAGCCCCTCCTCCCCCCTACATTTAGATTTTCTTAAATAACACTTTTATATTTAAAGTATTTTCAAACCAGACAATTTAACTAAGAAATAACATCTCCATAATTTTCAAAAATGTTGTGCTCTGGGGGTAGAAGCCCCCTTATTAAAGTGATAGAATCTCTCACCAACACATTTCAGAATGACGGTTCACTTATTTAATTAACACCGGTGAAAAATATTTCTCTCTCTTCGATAGAGTGTGAAATACAGATATAACCATATGGAGAAAAGGGGCACATGCCCTCTTCTAAAAATTAAATTATGCGAGAATTTTAGGGGATAGTCTTACAATAATAATAGTGCAAATTGACTATTTATATGGCCTTCTATTTGGGCAGGTTAAAGCAATATCTATTTTTTTTTACACCTCCCCCTGGCCCAAGCCCCTTGATCACAGATCTACAGCTTTGTGAAAAAGGGGAAGGGGTATTCGATAAAATAAATAAAATTGCTAAATCTACACCCTCTCCTTTCCACACATAAATAAGATTCCCCCCGCTGCTTATAATATTTCATTAGTGTACATAAACAAAAACTAATAATACATTTTGTTACATTAAACATGTAATAATTATGTAGCAATATTTATTGCTATACAACTATTATACAATAGTTCGTTTTAATTAGGGAAGTATTTATCTTATAATGACAGATATTATTGCCTTAACATTATTTGGAAGGACGCTTAGATTTTGAATTGCCACCAAAACTTTACATACTTAATTGGGAATTAATTAAAGTTGTGCTATTATTATGGATTTTCACTTTAATATTCGGACATTTTAAACTTTTATGACTACATAAACATTCTTTATATAATTTATTTAGTTCTAAATACATACGTATTAACGTTTAAAATAAAGTTTTCTCCATAATAAAAACTTTGTAATCTCTGACGTAATACCCCTACAATGGAATATTACGGGTACTCATTACCTATATCGATATCATTCTACACCAGGACTACTCATAGTGCTCTTCTCTATAAATTCAATTGTTTATTGCAATTATAGCCGTCGCATAGCAATATCAATCTTTGTGGTGTCTTTTCGGAGCACCATAAAAGATGTCAATTTGAGTTAGTGTACAAGAAATTCTGTCAAATTAATTATTAAAACCAAAATGTGCAACGGATGTTTCGGTGGTTTTTGCGGAGGGCTAGGCCGGCGTGTCCGTGGAGCGTTTCGCAGTATCCGGGCACGCCTGGTTCGCCGAAATTTACGCCACGGTAAGTCACGAACTTGCATCAATAAGGTATTTAGATTCTCTACATCAAATTGTTGCTACACATATAATATTAGCTGTACTTACATTAACATCAAGTTGTTACAAATTCAATGTTATCTGTACATAGTATAACCAAAAATAATTTATACAAACGAAAATCTTTCTATTTATCTATTTTTTGTACCGTCAAGCTTTTATTTAGTTTATTTGAATTAAATGTAAAAGTTATTGCCTAGGAAGCTTTTCCCATTAAGAGCAGTTTGCCAATTTAATAATTAAAGAAATACTTTGTCATCTCAAATAAATTATTTAAAATGAAATATAGGTACAAACAATTAAATGTGGCAGTACTCGAAAGTAATTAAGTAATTTGTATTTAAAGACAGACTTTGCTGTCAGACATGTCTAAAGTTAAGTACATATATGACAAATATGAATGTACAAAATGTTATGCAAGAAAGTGTATAATATCGTGGTCACATCAATAGCATACAATAACACAAACAATGTTGTCTGTATTTAAATTACTATCATTATTATTATTAGCACCGCGTCTTACTACACGTTCGGGTTATACGCACTTACGCTAATGTGTAATGGTAGGGTGATTGTGAGATGAAATGAAGGACCTACAGTTTAACGTGGAATCCGAACCACGGTGGTGGCCTGGCATTCCCCACATTCACAAGATGTCTTGTCAGAGGTGAAGGAAGGGTTTGGAAATAAGATAAATTTGTGCCGGGACCGAGGATTGAACCCCGGCCGCCAGCACAGAAGTCTAAATTACTATCAAGTTTATACTACACACACGCACAATGTTGTCAGTATTTAAATTACCATTAGTTGTTACTACACATGTGCGCATCTATCATGTGAAAGATTTCCCAAAAGTGAATGTGTTCTCTTATTCATCCTCCAACAAGATGGGGCACCGCCTCACCTCGCTTGGCTGTACGGGAACACCTGAACAGACATCTCCCTGGGAGCTGGTTTGGTCGTGCACGTGCAGTCTACGAGGCGCGGGGCAGATAGCCACCTCAATCACCGGATTGAAACTCATACGATATCTTTATGTTGGGTTATGTGAAATACAAAATGTTTGTCACACCTCTGCCACGATCTTTGCTGGAGCTGAGGCAAAGAATCACAGCCATCGTCGAGTCCGTCACCGCCGACACACTGCACAAAGTGTGCGAAGTGTTTTCTACCGTGTGACTCAAGGAGCACATATTGAGTCACTTTAAATTGAGAAAAAAAGCTTTCAGGGTTTCTGTATCGACTGGAAATGGTTTCAAGTTAATCGGGTGCACCGTTCCGTTTTTATGGCTTTTCGAAAGTGTAAAGATCATTTGTGCTCACCTGAATATAGTTCATAACTATTAAGAGCATTGTTTTATTTTTAAATTATTTGTTATATCGATCAAGTTTGAATATATGTTATGCTGAGTATAATGAAATGTGAATATGTGTATGACTTCAGGTTTGTTTTACCTCGCTCTACTTTATTTAGTTCTAATTTCCTCATTTATTTTAACCCAATAAGTTCATTAATATTCAATTATGTATGTGGGCAATATATGTATATTTGTACTTGTATTATAAATCAGTTTTTATTAGGCCTACTTAAGTATTAAGTGTTCATTCTTTATTATTGAGATTGGTGACCCGGTGGTCTAGGGGTAAGGTGTCAGACTTCTATGCGGGGGGTCGGCGGGTTCAACCTCGTCCCGGCATAGAGTATTCGGATACTAACGTGCCTTCATTCTCTCAAATCTTACAATTGGTAATGCTATAACCGAACGGTAGTAAGACGCGGTCTTTATAATTAATATAAGGTTAAATGAAGTGCGGTTATCCAGGATACGAAACTTACGTGCTATAACTAATAACGTACGTCATTAAATTATAACTTAAGATTAGTGTGTTACAGAGTTCCGTGCTTAACTAAAAATGTATTCCAAGAAGGGGGTGTGGCCTATTCTAGGGAGTTAATTTTGTATCTGTTGATTAGAATGTTATATTAGTGTTGTGAGATGGAATAGTTTACTGTTTTTACATAAAAAATTAATTGTGGAATTGTCAGAATGCAATTATCGGCTATAAATAGATAATGTTATAATCTTTTAGCTTGAAGGGTTTTATTCAGAAAAGACATTACGTCACATCGTAAATTGTTAGCTGTGATTGAGTGGTAGCGCGCAACCATTGTGAAAAGTGAAAAAGACTGACTGAAAAGTGTAATACCACTATTGGCAAAATAAAACTAAAGCCATAAAAGTAATTCTAGTATGTTTATGGTGAGGTGAAGTTAGCTTTGCAGTTACAGAATCATTAGGACATTGACAGTGATACCAACACACTGACAAAAGGATTCTGTGTATGCTGAACAATGAAATCATCATTGCTCTTCATGTTGCTCATACGGCATTTTTTAAAGTAATGCATCAAGTCACAGTAAACTTACAGGGTAAGGCGTTGGGCTAAGGTGGTGTACAAGCTATAATAAAAAAATATCAAAACTCCGATCAGGAGATTGCGATAGGTTGAAGAATGGTATAATGTGATGTGAGATGCTAAAAAGTTCTCAAAAAATCATTACGTCCCTGATTCAGCTTCAAAAAGAGTTATAAGAAGAAAAAGGCTTGGTGATTAATTGGTTATAGCTGAACCTATTATTGAGATGAACAAAAAAATTTAAATAAAATTGTATTTAAGTTGCTTGAAGATAGACTTTCTGACCATAGCATAGACATGGTAAAATAAATGGGTCATTTCTCACATACAAGAGTTTTAGAAACAACAACAAATAATGTTTCTCCTGAAAACATAGAAACCCTTTGTGAGTTTTACGATTGGAACAACAGTATTGTAAGTGAAGAGTTAAACACATTCAGTGAAATGTATTTTGCCACTAACTCAAGCATATCAATTGATGTTTTGTTCCTCGTAATAGTGAGAGATCTAAAGATACAGGTCAAATAAAGGATCACGATGAAAGGAAAACAAGCATGGACGTTGATGATGAGTCTGAAAGTGAAACATAAAATGAAACTGGACATATTAAGAGTTTTTGTGTGACAAAGGTTTTTTAAAACCTTATGGGTGTTTGATTAATATTTCAGGCTTTAAGAGATTGAAAGATGTCTATACAACCTTGCTATCTTTGGCCGTAACCAGTTGTTCGGCTAAAAGTATATGAGCCGAGTAAAAATAATTAAAAACCAGCTCAGGTCTGTGATGGGAGATGCATGGCTTTCGAAACTTGTGGTTATAGCTTCAAAAAAGACTTGTTAGAATCAATTCTTTATGAAGAAATAATTGATGACTTTTCTTTATCGTCATCGTAAAGAAAGATGTTACTGTGCCGAATATAAGCAAAAACAACTAGGACTTCATGGTTTCATTTTTTCTTACTTACAAGACACGCTATACACAATGTTTCCAATATGGCAGCCGTAAATGGGATGGATCAGGAAGGGTTTGAATTTTTTTTTTGCAGATCTTGACTAAAAAAATTATCTTTTATACCATTTTATTCTGGGACAAAATTAAAAACTACCAGCCTAGGGAGAATAAGGAGACTGGATGATAGGGTGTGGACACTGGTTGATAGGATGTTGATACTGGTTGATGTGGACATGGTTGATGGGATTTCGATACGGGTTCACGTGGAGAATGGTTGATGAGATTTTGATATGGGTTTATGAATAGACTGGTTGATAGGGTAGGGATACTGTTAGCTAGGATGTTTGGACTGGTGGATAAGATGTGGAGTAAAGATGAGGAACTGTGGATTAATACTTTAGTTTTCCTATTACATTGAAACTGTTTGTTATGAGATATGAACTATATGATCAATTATCATATTAAACCATTATTTCTGCAGCAATGAATTTCTTCTTGGAAAACACGTAGTTTAATGGTTGTATTCATACCTTCTCTAAACCTGAATTTACCGTCTCCAAATGTCATATATTTTCAGAAGGGAATAATAAATCTTGTTGGGGTTTAATTATTTGTTATGATCATGGGAGTATGTAGACTCACCCAAGATCCAATAACAGTAATATTTATTGGTGGTTTATTTAAAAAACGTTTGGCATTTATGTGTAGTTAGAATATTAAAAATTGAGTATCGTTTATTGCCCTTACTAGGAAATCATTATGGTTAGAAAAGTTTGACTGGTTTGGTTAATCAAATCTTTTCAATAGAGCTAAGTATAGAATTATTTAGCAGCAATTTTTTTTACAATAAGTTCTCCAAAAAACACCAATCAAATAGTTCTTTTCATATTATTCTAAATATCAGTAAAACATTTAAACGTTTTGCTAGCCAACTTTTAGCATTTATAGAACCATTAGTTAAAAAAGCAAGCTTTATAATTTATCAACAATTAAATAGATTTTTATACTCAATATAATATTGTTCTTGTGACGGTTTGTTTCAGTTGATGGTGAGCGACAAGGGGGCACCCCTAACATCCCTTGGTGCCCGGACGATGGGCTGCCATCGTCCAAACAACCAGTTCGTGGTGAACGTTTTTTTTCAGGGGAAATGACGGCCACCACCAGCAAACAAGAGAACAAGAAGCCAATTAAACGGACTGGTAAGTATAGGTCAGTAGCTCAGTCACCTTCCCTATCAACACAAGAAGACCCATCTGAGAGAACATCGTTAAGTCAGCCACCTTCCGGATCAAGCCAACAAGACTCTTCTTCTCTTGAACTGGTAGTGTCGTCAACGGGAACAACTCCCCTTCATGGTAATATTGTAAGATCATCCAGTCGGTCCAGTCCACCTTCCGTGTCAGGTCAACAAGATTCTTCCTTCAGTACGGAGCATTCCAAGTCCATGATGATGACTCAAGAAGCTATTGATCACATGAAGAAAACATCTGTATTCGATGAGAAGTTTCTTGTTCTTTTAATGAAGGCGTGTGAATACTACAAGAAAGAACAATTGGTAAGTCAATCCAATAGGGAGTCAGCCACCTTCAGGAGTCAGCCACCTCCAGTCAGTCAGCCACCTTCAGGGAGTCAGCCACCTCCAGTCAGTCAGCCACCTCCAGGGAGTCAGCCACCTCCAGTCAGTCAGCCACCTCCAGTCAGTCAGTCACCTTCAGGGAGTCAGCCACCTCCAGTCAGTCAGCCACCTCCAGGGTATCATCCACCTCCAGGAAAGCAGCCACCTCCAGTCAGTCAGTCACCTTCAGGGAGTCAGCCACCTCCAGTCAGGCAGCCTCCTCTAGTGAGTCAGCCTCCTCCAAGGAACCAGCCTCCTCCAGAGAGTCAGCCACCTCCATGAAAGCAGCCTCATCTTCTAGAAATACAACTCAAGAAAATGGTAGAGACACATTGGTAAGTCCTTCGTCTGGGGTTTTTGAGGACTCATTCATTTCATCTCACGATGAGCAGCTCTCATCACGCTCGTATACAATGGTGAGACGGTGCTATCAATCTTCACCAATGGATAGGAGCATGATGAGATTAATTGAATTTAGATCACCATCAAATTTGTGGAACTTAATACATATATGTAGACGCTGCCCATATTTATTCAAACATCTTCCATACAGATTGTTTATTAAGGGAATTCATCCATCAATCATCAAAAAATAACATCTATAAGAGTCTTTAAGCAAGAATAAGTCCTCTAACCCTTCTCCACTGAGCTTCAAACATCCTTAAAGGGTACAGTTCAGTGGCGCTATCGTAAACACAGGTAATCAGACAGGTATCTAGTTTAAATAAATAAGGAACGTGTCGGAATAAAGACTCAGAATAGATAAGAAACAAGTCAGTATACATAGGGACATTTTTGGAATATCTTAAAGATGGATCTTAAAATTAATTAATATTATGCGTAGGAATAAATAAGTAACAAATCGTAATTAATAAGATGGTACAAGTACGAATAAATACAGAATGAGTCGAAATAAATATTGAGGATTTATTCGGAATGATAAATTATTGTATCAGATGAATAAGAAATTTTTCGGGATAGATTAAGAATTTAAGTAAAATAAATAAATATATAGTTTGAATTAATTGGAATTAATAATGAACTCATCGGCTCATTATGAAACAAGTCAGAATAAATAAGGAACTAGTGGAAATAAATAAGGATAAATTCTGCATATATAAATAACGAGGCGGGATAAATAAAGAGGATTAATTCGGAATAAAAAAGATTGAATTATTATTTTAAAAATAGTCGATATTAATAAGAATAGATTTATAACTAATAAAGGCTTATTAGAATAATTTAAGGAACGACACAGATTAATAAAAAAACTAGTCATAATAAATAAGTAAAGATTCAAAATTAAAACGGAAAAGTCAGAAAAAATAAGGAACGAGTCGTAGGAAACAAGTTATAATATTTAAAAGGGAAGGATTTGGAATTAATAAGAAGTAAGTCAAAATACGCAAGGAACTAGTTAGAATAAATAAAGAACTAGTCATAATAAATTAGGAATGAGTCGAGATAATTTTGTAAAAGTCAGATTATATAATGAATGAGTTGGAAAAATAATAATCAGGTCAGAATCGATAAGGAACTTATAAAAATTATTAATTATCGAGTCAGAATAAATAAATAACCAGAAGGAATAAAATAGGACCAAATAATAATAATTAATATAATAAGGGTCAGTATAAAAAGCCAACGAATAGGAATAATTAATAAGGAACATTTTTAAAATAAAGAACAAGCTAGAATACATAAAAGGGAATGATTTGGAATAAATAATTATGATTGAGTCAGAATAACAAAAAGAAAGAATCGGAATGAATAGGGAAATATTAAGAATAAATATATTCAAATAGTCTGAATAAATAATAAGAAGGAATGAGCTGGAATAAATAAATATTTTGTAGGAACAGATATGAAATCATAAAAAGAATTACAACTCTGAATAAATAAGGAACTATTTGTAATAAATACTGAACAAGCTAGGGTGTGGAAAGCTAGTTTTCCTAAGGGGGTCACTACAAAATGTTAAACCTTTGGCCTATAGTAATGTTAATACATATTATTTTTATAAGTATTTATACTATGGGAGTAGGCCTACCTCAAATTCCCGGGAGGTTGTGGAGCCCTCACTGCTCCCCTTCCCGACCAAGGCCTTTCTATGCCCTTGCTAGTTATAATGTAAAACACAGACTAGATATTCGATTTTAACAAAAACGCTAACGCCATTTTCAAAATATTTTGGATGAAAGCAATTACAATCATAGGGCCTATGTGAACTAGGCCTTTCTTTGAACCATTTTTTCCTTTCTGAAAAACATTTTGAAATATGTCGTTGGTTAGCTACCCCTGAGAAAATTTTCTCCTTAAAAATAGAAATATATTATTATTCGTCATGTTACCTACACTGCAGACATTCTTTTTAAAGAATGTCCAGGTCTCATTTTTAATTTTATTGAATTATAAATTGATAAGTGTAAAAAGAATAAATAAAGAGTGTTGTAAACAAAGCTATGTTATAATAATATTGATACTTAAAACCTACACATAAGCGAATACAATATTGTTGATACAAGCAGTATTGACATTATTGTTACCTGCTCCAGTGATCATATGGTCAAAATCATGAGTCTTCGTTGCCGGTGATGAAAATGTCAAAGGTTTGAACCCCAGCTGAGTGTATTGAGGGTCGTTTTCCCTAAATGGTTGCCTACTCTCCCCCTAAACAAATGCTCATACATTTCCTCGATATTCTACCTCTATCATTCCTAGAACAATACCATAATTAGTAGCTCTCTTAGGGCCGGTCATATGACTACCTGATAAATATTGCTATTGCTAAAGTTGGCGAATAGATCAAAATTATCAGCCACTTTAATGTTTTAAACGTCTTATGAACTGAATTTACCTGCCAGATAGCTATCTGTAAGATAATATATTTTTATTCAGAACATGGAAGGTTGGTACTGTTTTTACTTGTGCGCGCATGCGTATAAGCCCTGCTGATAGCACTACAACCTAGCGAGTGGTGACAACGCTCAACATTTGTTAAATAATGGCGGCTAAACGAGTGAGAGGAAACAGATGTCATCACGGCGCAGAAGCTAAGATGTCTGTCAAAATGGAGGAAATAGTTGGGTACAACGTTTACAAAATTTCATTTATTGTACTAACATTTTGATAATATATTCTCTTATATAAATATAACTCTACAAACAGCTTGTCAGTTTATATAAAAGTGGGAATTAAATGTTCTAGCTTTATATATTTATAGCCCAGGCCTGTGCTTACTAAACATGTAAACCAAGTTTTTATCTTAAAAACAGATTCTGATAGACGAAACTTCATTAAAAACAATGAATCACTAACACAACAACCATTTTATATTCCAGATAAAAGTTATCAGGTACTTAAACCTCCCAATAAAAATGTGATAGATAAATATATTTTATCTGGAAGATAAATGCTATCTGGCAGTCATAAAACGCACTTTTAACTTAAACATCATTTCGAAATATTTATCTACCAGATTAATATTTATCCAGGAGTAATAAGACCGGCCCTTATGTGTATAAGTGCGCAGAGGAAGGCACCTATTATCGTGACATAGGCATACAGGACAGTATTACAAGATTCTGTTGTGATACTGGGAGGTGTCATCCCGGTTGACATTTGGATACGAAAGGGAATTTTAAGAATATTTGAGTGACTGATGGGTGCTAGTAAGACGTTTTAGAACAATGATAATATGAGAGGCTAAATAGTCTCAAAGGAAGATATACTTTTGATTATTCTCATCTGTTTTAACGTGAGTATAAAAATATAACATTATTGGCAACCATTATGCTACTCTTTCTGAGTGGCCATGGAAAATTTCCGGGAAAGTTATACGTTTTTAACTGGTGTGAAGAACAATATTGTGGACAGCATTTCAGATACCTTTTACCACATCATGACCTAAAGTAGGAATTATGAAGACCCAAGGATTGGCTAGTGAGGAAAATACAAGATCGTGGTCTGGTGTGGAGAAGGAAATGTGTTGTGGGCACAATTGAGATTTTAAAAGCATTTGTGAAGACGCGTACAAGGATTTAGAAAAGAAGAGATACAGAAGGAGAAGACTCGGGGATGGTGTGATACAGTAGATGAAGAAGCAGAGTAGTAGAAAAAATAGACTACAGAATGAGAGATAAACAAAGGAAGAGATTGGCTTGGAATGGTGAAAATCTGATGAGTAAGAAGAAATTTAAAATCTTTAAAGAGGGTGAAACAAAAAAAAGAAAAAAAAAAGGAAGAAAATTTAGAGGTTAGAAGTCTCTTATTAAAGATGAAGACAAGCAGGACTAGCAGCTAATGCATTAGGCTTGAAGCGCTAGGGGAATGGAGGAGGGCCTGCGGCCTACGGGCCTAAAATATTTATTGACGTTGTCTGCAAGAAGAACAGACTATCGCTCTTATGAGCGCTCACATTAGATAGTTCACGTGGCAGGGTGGTGTGTTCCGGGAAGGTCAACATATATAGACCCATAGTTTTAAAAAACTGCTATAGATTCGGATTACTTGTCTACGAGATTCCGAGGAGGTCGGACGCGTCTGCTGTTTATGAAGAGGACTACGAGGACACCTGAGAGGAAGCCGACACCAGACAACGAATTTAGTTCCATCCCCCTTCACAACAGAGTCTGAAATGGTCGGCGGGGGTCTTAAGCTGCGTTGATCAAAACTGTGCCAACCAGTAGCTGAAAGACATAAAACGCGGCCGGCTGCAAAGCAATACCTTGCAGTCGGTGACCATCTTGATGACATACACAACAACACACCACAGGGAGGAGAGCCCCCACTCTCCCTCACACTCATGCACCACTTGCCTGCCCTTGTCAGGGCTGCGCAAAATGGCCGCGGCACCACTCGATACAAATAACACCACACTAGTTTCCACTACGCCATGAACAAACAGAAATGCCATCTTTTCAAATTAAGAGACTAACCCGGATAAAACCAACATGGAGACAGATCACGACGGAAACGGACCATTCACCCTAGTTGACAAAGTGAAACACAGGAGGAAATGTAGAAACTCAGACAAGACAAAATCTAAAATAACATTCACGACAGTGACTACAAATACCAACCTCTGGATACTGAGACACAAATAAACAACTACACACCCTCAACACAGACAGACACCAACAAGAAAGAGAGACTTCCACCAATAGTGACTGTAGCTATAAAAAGATAACCGGTATAGCCAAAGACACTGACACCACCACAGGAGTAAGTTACATTGAAGATGGATTAAAGATTTAAAACAACTTGACACTCGACTTCAAACTGGTTCAAATCCTACCAATGGAAATGAACCAGGAGTTCTACAGCTACTCCCTACCACGCGACAAGCCGGTGAAAGTAGTAATAGAGGGACTGCCACCAAACATGGACCTTGAGGACATAAAAGCTGATGATATTGACGTATGTTACGTAGTGACTGACGTGCGCCAGTTTAGCCGAAAGGCAGAACGACAAAAATCACTCAGTCTGTGACCCTACTACCGACATTTTTGGTGTCGCTTGCTAAAACCGTAGCTCACACCACTATCCTTTGAGTTAGGTACTTAAATCAGACGAGAATTATGGTAGAGCACTTCATCCTTCCCTGAAACACGTTTATGCAATGCCACATGTTTCAGCGTCATGGTCACACAATGTTCAACTGTCTGAGCATGCCTAGATTTATGATGTGTCTTAGAACACACCTCACCCCAAACTGCCCAAAAAGGACAACACGACACCATCAAGATGTATTAATTACAAGGGCCCACATAGGATAGCTACAGCAAATGCCCAGTATATTGGCAACTGCTGTAGGCCAAAAATACAACTCAACACATGACAGACGCGACCCACACGGACAGCGCCCCCACCTTTCACCGGGAATAACTACTCTTCTATCCCGCGCACCCGTCAAACTGTCCCTAAGACCAACCAACCACTCCCGGGCCCATCAGCTAATAAACCGTAGAGGCCGCCTCTATATACCGCTCCTCTACCGATGTTACGGTGGGGCGCAAAAGACAGCCACAACAAGAAAACACCACTTCCTCACTCTCAGACTTAAACTATCTCATCAACCTGCCCAAGGACCTAAACATTGCCATAATAATCACACACTTCAGACCATACCTCATTAGACTTATAGAGGCGACCAACAAAACTGAAAAACCTATAATACCTCTAGAAGGAGTGACAAAATACTTCTCGACCGACTATGACTAACACAAACGTGATGGTGACGGAAGACATGCTTTGTGATTTATTATGGAACGCGAACGGGATACTCACAAAAGATAAGGAATTAAAAGATATTTTCAAAGTTAATTAAATAGATATTGCCTTAATAAATGAGACCCATCTAAACCCAAAGAAAAATATCTACTCTTAAGGCTACACTATGTATAGAAACGATAGACCCCAAGGGTGGAGAGGGGGCACGGCTATCTTGATCAAGACCCATCTACCTCACTATCATCATCACTTTCAAAATCTCCAGAATACAGAAGCTATTGGAATAAATGTAAATACTAGTGACGAGGGTGTCCTGTTCGCGGCCATATACAAACCCCCGACAGAGACGCCACTACCACAAGACTTAGACGAAATCACAGACGCAAACAAACTGTTTTGGTGGGCGATCTTAACTTTAAAACACTCTTTGGATCAGCCGAGTAGCCACTGGTAACGGACGAATTTTAGCAGACCACGCAGAAACTCACGACTACGTAATTTTTGCCCCTAACAAACCTACATTTTATCCCTAAAATTATCTACACAGGCCCGATATCATAGACGTGACATTGACTAACATTGGTGTAACCACAGAGTATATGGTGGTATTAAAGGAAATGGATACGGACTACACTCCTATATTCAGTGTGGTTAAGATGGACACTAACTTTGAGATAAGGGGACTCAAACAAACAACAATAACTTGTGACTGGGTCGAGTTTAGGCAGACACTAGAGGAAACTTTACCAGAAATACATAATATAGAGTAAATAGAACAGGCTAACGCTACCTTACACGACCTTACCCTCACGGCTACAGTGCATGAAGCCTTACGGATGAACACCACTAGGACACCCATACAACACGACCTCCAACAACAATACCCGGATTTGGACACTTATATACGACTTTACCAGAGACGTGACTAGAACAGTCAGGTACTATTTGAAAGGACCAAACGTCACTCGAGCAGAGGTAATCAATTTTAAATAGCACATTCCACTATAATGGACCAAATTAGTAATAAACGCCAGGACACGACTACTTGACTAACGAGATACTAAAACAAATGTCTGGGAGATTTGTACTAGCGCGATTGGCTTTACTAAACTCATTACTGATTCTCTATTTCCCGTATGACTGTAAGCTGGCTAGATTAATAACAATCCCCAAACCTTGAAAGGACCCGATGTTCCCTCAGAACAGAAGTCCGATCAGTTTACTTACGACTCTTAGTAAAGTTTACGAAATATTAATACTTAAAAGAATGAAAATAATAAATAATAGGATAGGTGTTATTCCCAAACTTTAGTTTGGATTTATAAACCACTATTCCACAACCCATCCAACGATAAACATTGTAGAAGAAGTATCTAATGCATTAAAAAACGTAATAGCTATTTTCCTAGACGTCGAGAAAGCTTTTTACAAAGATTGGTACCTGGGACTCAATCAGAAATTAATAAAATTTAACTATCCAAAATGGTAAATTTTCCAGATAGCTACCATAGACGGGGTGATTTCAGGTGGTTATGAATGGCAAGAGATCACAGACACATACTGTAAAAGCAGGGGTGCCGCTGTGTTCAACACTAGCACCGCCCTTATACAACTTTTATGTAACAAATAACTACTCACGATAATGTTCAGGTTAGACATTTTCTGATGACACTATTCTCTACGTAGCAAATAAAAATATAAATTATGCATCACTTGCTTTGCAAAGATATCTCAATCTCCAGGACTAGCTCTCCAACT
The DNA here is from genome assembly GCA_039000515.1 of Timema cristinae. Lineage (NCBI taxonomy): Eukaryota > Metazoa > Arthropoda > Insecta > Phasmatodea > Timematidae > Timema > Timema cristinae. Next base: position 90,357 of record JBCFYV010000898.1, on the reverse strand, counting down.
GTATAATTAAAGATAATCCCACTAAATGAGAGATAAAGTGAGGAACAGATTGGCTTGGAATGGTCAAAATCTGATGAGTAAGAAGAAATGTAGAATCTTTAATGAGGGTGAAAACAAGAAAGAGACTAAGAGGAAGAAAACTTAGAGGTTAGAAGTCCCTTATTAAAGATGAAGACAAGCAGGACTAGCAGCTAAAAGCATTAGGCTTGAAGCGCTAGGGGAATGGAGGAGGGCCTGCGCCCTACGGGCCTAAAATATTTATTGGCGTTGTCTGCAAGAAGAACAGACTATCGCTCTTATGTGCGCTCACATTTGATAGTTCACGTGGCAGGGTGGTGTGTTCCGGGAAGGTCAACATATATAGACCCATTGTTTTAAAAAACTGCTATAGATTCGGATCACTTGCTTACGAGATTCCGAGGAGGTCGGACGCGTCTGCTGTTTATGAAGAGGACTACGAGGACACCGGAGAGGAAGCCGCTGCCAGACAATGAATTAATTCCATCCCCCTTCACAACAGAGTCTGAGACGGTCTGCGTGGGTCTTAAGCTTCGTTGATCATAACTGTGCCAACCAGTAGCTGAAAGACATAAAACGCGGCCGGCTGCAAAGCAATACCTTGCAGTCGGTGACCGTCTTGATGACATACACAACAACACACCACAGGGAGGGAGAGCCCCCACTCACCATCAAACCTGTGCACCACTAGCCTGCTATTGACAGGGCTGCGCGAAATGGCCGCGGCACCACTCGATACAAATAATACCACACTAATTTTCACTAAGCCATGAACAAACAGAAATGCCAACTTTTCAACATCAGAGGCTACCCCGGATACAACCGACATGGAGACAGATCAAGACGGCAATGGACCATTCACCCTAATTGACAAAGTGAAACACAGGAGGAAATGTAGAAACTCAGACAATACAAAATCTAAGATAACATTCACGACAGTCGATAACAAATACCAACCTCTGGATACTGAGACACAAATAAACAACTACACACCCTCAACACAGACAGACACCAACAAGAAAGAGAGACTTCCACCAATAGTGACTGTAGCTATAAAATGATAACCGGTATAGCCAAAGACACTGACACCACCACAGGAGTAAGTTACATTGAAGATGGATTAAAGATTTAAAACAACTTGACCCGCGACTTCAAACTGGTTCAAATCCTACCAATGGAAATGAACCAGGAGTTCTACAGCTACTCCCTACCACGCGACAAGCCGGTGAAAGTAGTAATAGAGGGACTGCCACCAAACATGGACCTTGAGGACATAAAAGCTGATGTGATTGACGTATGTTACGTAGTGACTGACGTGCACCAGTTTAGACGAAAGGCAGAAGCGACAAAAATCGCTCAGTCTGTGACACTACTACCGACATTTTTGGTGTCGCTTGCTAAAACCGTAGCTCACACCACTATCTTTTGAGGTAGGTACGTAAATCAGACGAGAATTATGGTAGAGCACTTCATCCTTCCCTGAAACACGTTTATGCAATGCCACATGTTTCAGCGTCATGGTCACACAAAGTTCAACTGTCCGAGTATGCCCAGATTTATGATTTGTCTTAGAACACACCTCACCCCAAACTGCCCCAAAAAGGACAACACGACACCATCAAGATGTATTAAATACATGGTGTGTTTATATACTGTACATATACTATTGCTACCTCATGGGATAGTATGACTTAGTTCCTTTTACCAACAATCGCTAAATCACCATCAAAACCATTGGTCGGAATAAAAAAAAATGGACTTGGTTCCTTTCTGCACGGACCGATTCTAACCCCAATGTGCTGGGGACGATTGTTATCTTTGAAGTGTTTTCCATCTATATCTGTCTCAGAGTTTATTTATCTCCATTGAGCAACTCGGAACATTCTACATTTGTCTTTTTTCAAAGGTGTTAATTAAATCAAGTGGTGATATTCCTGAGTACTTGACGCGTGCACTCACATTGTCTTATAACATATGTACTGTGAGATATTTCCACTTAGAGCACATAGTTTCTTACATTTATCAGGGATGGGCACGTCTAATGCTACAACTCCTTGAACTATTTATAAAACTTATTCCAAATAGGTGGATTAGAAAAAAATTAAAATTCAAGATTTAAAAATAATAAAATCCAAATTTTGAATATGTATTATTCTTTTACAGCTATAATGATGCTTACGCGTTGTTTTGTCCGATAAACCCAACAACCAGACTCCAGATCCTTAAGATATTACTTTATGGGGTCAAAATCGTAATCAATGAAACAAATAATAAAAACGAATAAAAGTTAATCTTTTATATGACTCATATTCACACTATTTTGCTTTGGACATAGCTATTGTATGTAATATGTTGTTAACAATACCACCATGACACAACCTTCCTTTGGACATAACTATTGTATGTAATATGTTGTTAACAATACCACCATGACACAACCTTCCTTTGGACATAGCTATTGTATGTAATATGTTGTTAACAATACCACCATGACACAACCTTCCTTTGGACATAACTATTGTATGTAATATGTTGTTAACAATACCACCATGACACAACCTTCCTTTGGACATAGCTATTGTATGTAATATGTTGTTAACATTAACCCCATGACACAACCTTCCTTTGGACATAACTATTGTATGTAATATGTTGTTAACATTAACCCCATGACACAACCTTCCTTTGGACATAACTATTGTATGTAATATGTTGTCTACATTATAATATTATTGAATTAATCGGTCCACGTTGGGCGCTAATTACAACGCTACGAGTCAGCGAAGGGCGCCGATTAAAGTGATACCGCTGGTAATTGTCCCGTGATCGAGCCCCAATTAAAGCGGTACGGTATTATTATGCCCCGCGACTGGGCGTCGAGTATTGCGTACTGGATTTGTATTGTGAGTTAATGGGTATTTATAGCCCCGTGATCGAGCGCCAATTATTATGATGCGGTTTTACAATCTGATATTTTAATTGAATAAATAATTTTTTTATTGCTGCACACGATTTATTAAAGCAATTTTATCTTCGGCACTGATGATATAATTTTATATGATACAGTTTAGTTGGATTACAGATTATTTCTTTGTAACATTACACGTTCCGTGTTTTGAGTACCATGCCGTTTAGAATTATGTGACTATTCCCTATTACTGGCATTGTTAATAATTCGTATTAATGCTACTGTTGATTTATGCTACCAGCACTGTTTTCTGTGTTACTGCTATATATTCATAAGCACAAGTGGCTTATATATGACCTACCCCTTGTATTATGGACCCTTTACATATATGAGAGGGGTCCAAATCAGTATCATTACAACATTTCACAAAATGTATATTGCTATTTATTCAATGTCTTGCAAACACATGATAAATATATAAAATGATCAGTCAGGAAATTGTAGTGTGTCGTTAAGTATTTGCTAGTTGGACGAAACTGTGGTATTTATTGTTTCCTTTGTAAGGTTTAATTATTTAATAATGTTGACACTTTTGTAATGATTTTTTTAATTGACTCACAATCTTAAAATTGATATTTATAATTGACATCATGAATGCGAATCAAATCATATTGAAATTCAACCATCTTTATTTAACACGACAAACATTTTTTAATTTCTTATCAGATTATTAAAAGTACTCTCTCATTACCAATATTTTAAAAATGATTATTACTAAATATCAAGTGGCTTCATTATCTCATTCCAAGTAATAAAAGAAGTGTAATCGGACATTTTAAAACCCATTCAGGTTGGCTATCATTTGATTATTTATTGATTACTCAATGAGTGTGTATTGAATGAAGGCTCAAAATGTTTTATAGATAAGATGATGCGAGTGTTGTGGCAGAGATAGCAAGCGATATCAGGAGTACATAATCTTCAAGTATATCTTCAAGTATATCTCTTTCAGTCTAGCGAGTGGAGCAGGAACGTTTACATCATCTTTTGCTATTAAAGCGGGTGGTGAACTACAAAGGGGTAGCATGGAGCGCTGGTCTGGAAGAGTTGCTTTGGTCACCGGAGCCAGTTCCGGGATAGGGGCAGGTGTGGCCAAGGAGCTGGTCAAACAGGGTCTCAAGGTGGTGGGCGTGGCTCGCCGGGTCAACAAGATTAAGGTAATCACTCTCACTTTACCAGAACTGACAATCAGCGAGGACAGGGGGGAATCAAGTCTAATTTGACCACGATACCAGTGGTTGTGGTCAACTGGAAGATAGCTTACAAAGTCGAACTCAATGTTTATTTATTTATCTCAAGTACTTAAGCACACTTTCTGAACACGAGAATGTCATGATCGAGAGTGAAAGGGTCTAACCATTTTGTCGTGAAAGCTAGTTTCACATAACTTCCAGGGTTCTTTTAAATGCCATAATCTACATGGGACCGACAGCGTTACTTCTCTCCTCAGAAGGAAGTTGCGATATGGATTTTTGTCCCCCCCCCCCCCCAACAAATCCGTTGACCCCTCTGGGTTTGAACCCATGAACATCGGATCCTGAGGTAAGCACTTTACCCCAAGACCGGCGAGGTTGACAACTCGCTGTTAATAGAGGCACGAGACAGACACTGAACAGTAATAAAATGACTTTCACGTGTCTTGACAAAACACGTCATTAGATGTCTGCTATCTCATGATAAGATATCAAACACGTACATGATCAAATACAAGTTTTATCTATCTATTTGGAGGTTATATCACTGCTGGCACACTTAAATATAGATTCAATCTTTACGTTATCGCTTAGAGAGGGTATTGTAATCGTAAACATTTTAGACTTTGATATAATGATGGATTTTTATATATTTTGTGTGCACCCAAACTAAAAAAATAAAAAAAGTTTTGCAGCTATGTTTGTCCGCGTGTATATATGTTTATTTTTTTCAGAACTGCGTCTTACTACCTGTTCACGTTATACGCATATGTACTGATAGCGCTAATGAGCTAGGGACAAGGAAGGTTGAATTTAGAGGAAGTTTATCCCCCATTTGCGTATAGAGAGAGTGGAAAACCATTTTGAAAAAAAAACCATCTCACCACACCTGACTGGGATTTAAACCCCGATCTGCCTGTCACCAACGGTCTAGTCTATTGTTATAGTGATGTCTTGGGGTCATTTCTTGGACCACAGTTTTTTTACATATTTATTAATGACCTACCGGCTTGTCTGCAGGTCACTAAACGTCATCTGTACACAGACGATTTCCAAATATATTTGTCTTCCCCAGCACATCTATTAAATATATCCTTTGTTAAACCACTCCCAGTTCACCTGACCGATATTCAAACCTCGATATCCCCATCCTCGGCAGTCTAGCTCAACACTAAACTAGCGCTCCAGCTAACTACGCCACCGAGGCGGGTCACATAAGTATTAAATGTATGTTCTTTATTATTAAGTGGTGTAGGTGTAAGAAAAGGCACTAGCCTTAACTTTGCTCAAATGAAGACGATATTATTATCATTATTACTATTATTATTATTATTATTATTATTATTACTAAACAAAGGTCGTCTACCTGAAACAGTTTTATGTATTTCCTTCAAGCTTGATAATTAGATGTTATATGTTCATACGGTCTCTCGCACAATTGGTTGGTATTTGTGGAATGTCTCGTCAGTCTTCTTACTAGGTGGTTCTAGGCTGTGTGCTTTGGAGGTGCATTCTTAGCGATGAGCTAAGTTTGTCGAAAGAATGGTATGTTGGTGCCTGTTTCTTGGGTTGGAGGGGTCTTCGTGGTAGTTGATTTCAGAGGGAGAGGTGTAATTTACGTAGGTAATTGTGTTTACTTGGGAATGGGTGATTAACTGAGTGCCTGGTGGACCTAACACGATTAAAAGGTTTCATTATTCTTTATAGTAAAAATAGACATCGACTGAACTGGGTGACGCCCGAATGAATCTAAAACAACCAGTATTTTAGTGATATTTATGGTTACGTTTCTTGAAATTGAGTAAATTTTGATCTGCTGCTAGTCTGCTAAATTATTAAACTTTAAAATGAAAACTAAAATAAAGCAGGATTAACAGGTCTAGGATGATAGTACTCTTTACAGCCGGACGCGAGATGGTCATACAAATATCTTAAAATATTTGTATTGTCTAAGGATCAGTGGGTTGTGGTTTTGCTATCTTAAAATTATTATTAAATTTAGAACCGGGTCCTTAATTAAGTTGACTGTTTTGAGGCATGGCAAATTGTTGAGGAGGGAGAACGCCCTGATCTTGAACTGGATTTACTTACAGATTGATCTTCCAGATGGAGGCGGGCGATTACTATCTCGGTAGTAATCCTCACCCTTGTTGGCCTTGGGTGATTATAGTAGTTGTACATAGAGTAAATAAGACAATCAGTTTGTTAATACGAGAACATCTTAGATTAAAGTGTTTTTTTTCTTTCTAATATCTAGCTTCAGGATCTGTAGATAAAATCATTTGGGTTTAAATTAAATTGGATTTGACCTATATTTAAATATCTCACCACAAAATTTAAATAGCATGCTAGATTTTTAATTTAGATATACATTTAAACTCAGAAATCTAGTGCTAGTTTCATAGTAAGACTTAGTACGCCTCAAGTGTGGTGCTATACTATACAAGATTACACCTACCTATAAGTGATGAATGGTACAGGGTGGGTTCGCCACTGAGCTGCATGAATACTAGATCAACTGGGTGAATTGTTGTGCAAGACATTCGACTGCCCTATTCGGGTTCAGGAAGGGGTCTGTAGACTAGTACCTCGTCCGATATGTTGACGTCGTCAATTGGTTCACCAGTAGTTTGGTTATAGCAGACAGAGGCTGAGGAATGGGGTAAGGTAGAGATGTTTCTTATTCGGTTAGGTTCGTCTTTCTTTTTTTGGGTTGCCCCCTGTTTTCCCCAACCTCCCCGCTTGCCAATAGTGACATTGACAAGCATTGGGAAGTTTTGGCTGATTTGATATGCGAGTTACAGGTTGTTTTCACAGACCCTTATCCTCGTTGCATGAACTTAATATTAAATGACTTGGTACCTATGATTTTATTGTACAAAGTACACGGTTTGAGTTGGTTTGTAGCCCGACACAAGATATCCACCTTGGCAGAAGCGCCAAGCTAGGTCACCTGTGAAAGGGCTGTATTGCTTTGTGAGTTACAGGCAGCATACGCTAGCCCTTATCCTCATGGAATGAGGGTGAAAAATATGGATTTGTGAAAGTATATATCTAGTGAAAGATGGGGTTGATTGATTGTGAGTTTGTGATGATTATCTGAAAAGGAAAAGCATGTTTGATTAGTCAAAATATACACTTGGTGAAGGATGAAAATTGAATGTGAAGGTGTGGATGATATTGCTCCTTCCTCTTATCTCTCTCTACTCCAGCCTTGGGCGTTTGTATGGTCTTTGGTCGTGGGGATTGTAGTTACCAAGTGCACGTATCAGTGGATTTTTGTGTGTTACACTTTGTGCGTAGAATTTTTCCCTTCTCTCTTTGAATAACACATCGAGTGGTTTGCTCTTGGCTATATCATGGAGGTGGTCTATTCTTGTTCTAATGTCTGTTCCGGTTATGAGCCTTAGTATCTTGTTCTGCACTGTTTGTAGCTTCTTGATGTGTGCTTTGGCTGCGTATCCCCAACCTACGCAGCCGTAGAGGATGATGGGCTGGATAATACATTTGTAAATGGTTATCTTGGATTGCTGACTCAGTTGACGCCCTTTGAAGAGAGGATAAAGCTGTATGAAAAGCGCGGTTGCAGTTTTCTTTGTTCTGTCAATATGTTTCGCCCAGGTGAGCTTCCTATCTATGGTTATTCCAAGATATTTTGCTTCGTTTTCGAATGGTATATCCTCTTGAAAAATAGTGAAGTTCTCTGGCGGTAATTGTCTCCTTTTGGCCACCACCATAGCTGTGGACTTAGCAGTGTTGACTTTCACTCTCCATTTTGTGAGCCAGGTCTCTAGTGTTGTTAGGTATCGTTGTAGTGCTAGAGTCGCGTAGTATATATTCCGGTCTCTTGTATAAATTAGTGTATCGTCCGCGAATAATCTCACTGTCATCTTTGGGTGTGTCGGTATATCAGAAACATAAAGATTGAAAAGGTAGGGTGCCAAGACCGACCCTTGTGGTACCCTGATTTTACTTTCACCCTCTCGGACAGTGAGCCCCCGATAGCGACCTGAAACTCTCTGTCTTCCAAGAAGCTTTTGATGAGTATTATGTCACTTGGTGGGAAGTCGTATTGTATTAGTTTGTATAGTAGACCATAGTGCCACACCTTGTCAAAAGCCTTCTCGACGTCCAAGAATATGGCTAGCATGTATTCACGTTTATTGAAGCTATCGGTGGCATCCTCTATGAAGTTCAGCACAGGATGGATTGTGGAGTGAAGTTTCTTGAATCCAAACTGTAGATCGGGGATTATTGCGTTCATCTCCGTGTGTTGTTGCAGTCTATTTAGTATCAGGGATTCGTAAAGTTTGCTGGTTGTATTGAGCAGGCTGAGTGGCCGTCTGTTCTGTGGAAAGATGCTGTTTTTGCCTGGTTTCGGGATGCTAATGACTTTGGCCCTTTTCCAAAATTTTGGGAAGTAGTGTAATTTAAGGGTCGTGTTGAATATTTGGGTAAGCAGTGCTGTTGCATTGTGAGGTAGGTTTTTTAACTCTTCATTCTTGATGCCGTCTACACCCGGTGCCTTATTTGACCGAAGTTCTTCGATAGCTTGTTGAAGTTCCTCCACTGTGATAGGGGCTGGTATGTCGTCTATTTGTCTGTCAAAGTAGGCGTTTACTCGCCTGATAATGTCTCTGTTTAAGTCTTCTTCCCGCACTGGATTGGGTCTGAATTGTTGTTCTAGTGTTGCCGCTATCGCGTTAGCCTTGTCGATGTTAGTGTAGGCCATTCCTTGCTGCCCATGTATGGCTGGAGTTCCCGCTCTTCTCGCAGTTCCTTTTAAAATTTTTGTCAAAGTCCACGGTTTCTGTTGGTTGGTCGTAGTGTCTATGACAAAGTCGTTCCATCTGGTTCTTCTAATGTTGTTGACAGTTCTTCTAACCTGCGCCTTTAGCCTGTTGTACCTAGTTCTTTCTAGTGGAGTTCTTAGCCTCTGCCAATCCCTACGCGCTTCTCTTTTTTGCGCTATCAGGAGGTTGAGGTGGGGCTGGTCAATCCTTACGTTTTGCTGTTTTCGGGAGGTCACTGTGTTTTGTTTGTAAGCTTCTTGTATTGTATTTGTTATATGTCAATGGCGGCGTCAACGTCCTCTTCTGTTTCTATTTCTAGGTTTCCTGGTACGGATTCCTGTAGTTCTTCTTTGAACTTCTTCCAGTCTGTTGTCTTAGTACTCGGCCTGTGCCAGTTGGCCTGATGTTCAGTGTCGATGTCCCATTCGCAGAGTACCGGGTTATGGTCGGAATCGAGTTCCTGTAATACCGTTAAGGTTTCCGATGTTATTTTTAAGTTAGTTAGTACTAAGTCCAGGACGTCTGGTCTATGAAGGTGATTGGCAGGATAAAAAGTCGGTGATTCTGGAGCTATTATGTTGTAGTCTGCCTCTGTTGCGTGCTCTTCTAGTATCCGCCCATTTCTATTTGTCAGCCTGCTATTCCATAGTGTATTTTTGCTGTTAAGATCCCCCCCTATTAGGAAGTTGTTATCTGCAGTGATGTTGTCCAGGTCGGTTTTGAGTAACATCTTGGTTGGAGGGTTGTAGGTGGCCACGAAGTTTATGTGTCCGTTTTTGGTGTTGACAGTCACTGATGTGGCCTCCAGGTTTTCCGAGTCTTCGACGTTGTTTCTATGGTGTGGTAGGTAGCTTTTTATAAAAACTGCTGTACCCCCCCTCTCTGTTGCACTCTGTCTGTCCTGTATATATCATATCCTGTTATGGTAAGCCGTTTGTCAGGTTTTAGGTGGGTCTCGCATACAAGTGCCAGGTCTATCCCATATGTTTGAAGTAGGTCTTCGAATTCCTGTTTTTGTAGGAGGATTCCGTTCGCGTTCCATATTAGTATTCTGAGAGTGTTTTCTTCTACAATTCGTGGGTTAGTCATCATTGGAGCTAAAGTAAAAGTCAGTCGCTGCTTCAATGATGACCATGAGTTTTGTCAATTTATCCGGTGCCTGGCTGATTTTTGTTATGTATGTTTTGAGGTGTCTTAGAAATCCACATAAGTTTAGTTCTTTAAGTATCATAATAATTTCTTTAAGGTCAAATGAAGCATTTTGTTCCGGTTCTTTTCCTTTAGGTTGTTGCAGGCCGTCCTGTTTGTTCACCAAGATATCTCTATATGAGCGTGCAGGATTGGTGTTGTGTGTGGTTGTCGTAGTCTTGGTTGCTAGTAGGGGAAAGTCATTTTTTGGAGGTGTAGTGGCTGGTTTGTTCACTATTTTCTGTCTTTGTTCAATTTTTTTTTCCATTACTTTCAGGTACTCGGGGCATTTCGAGTAGTTGGCAGTGTGGTTTCCTCGGCAATTTGTGCATTTAGCAGGGGTTGTGGTTTCTTTCCTCGGGCAGTCTGTGGTCAAATGAGAGGCCAGGCATTTAACGCACCTTGGATTATTGGCACAATTGTTCTTAGAGTGGCCAAATCTCTGGCACCTGTGGCATTGGAGTATGTAATTTTGGGATTGAATGTAATGCTCTATTTTTACTCTAGTGTGGTTGATGTAGTTTTCTTGGAAAATTTTGAAGTTATTATCAGTCCTTGTGAATGTACATATAAATATTGGCAACAGTTTGATCGTGTCTTGTGAGTCGGTTTCTGTTTGTGCCCTTGATTTGAACTGTCTTACATCTGTCGCTGTGTATCCCATCTCCTGTAGTTCGTCTTTGATTTCGTCCGTAGACACATTGGGTGGAAGACCTTTCACAACTATTTTCAAGGGTTTATCCCTTGGGAGAGTGAAGGTGTGATATTCTTGTTTCGTCTGTTTCAGGTATGTTTGGAGGGTTTTGAAGTCCTCCAGGGATGCTACATGTAGTTTTAGGCCGTCTTGGATGTACAGTATTTTGTAAGTTCCAGTCATACTTTCCTTCATCTTTTTGGCTATTGTGGAGTAGTTCGCTGTCCCTCTAAGTACAATCGGTGGAATATTTTGTTTGGTTTTTACTGTTCCTGCGGTAATTGTATGTGGTGAGTCTGAGATTTCCATAGTTTGGTCATTGTTTGAAAGCGGCTCAAATTTATTGGTCACTTTTATGGCTTTTGCCGGTACGTCCTCTTTTGACTTAAAAAGTAGCTTCCTCTTCAGAATCGTTGCTTTAGTAAATTCCGCATCTTCAGAGTCGTTGTCAGTGGTATTAATGTCTACGTCCTCATCTTCATCAAGGTTCCTTGACCAGTCTTGTGATTGTTGTCTTTTTTTTAAATTGTCCATTGTCTTAGTTGTTGGCCCTGAACTGGGCCGACAACAATTTGCGTAATTTTTTGTTATGTCTCTATAAGTGTCTAAGTTCTAACAGTATGAGTACAAAGTCGGGCTTTGAGCCCCGTAGCACTGGGAGCAAAAACTTCCCTACTACCCTCACTGGGGTCTTGAATTCAATTATCCCTGTTGGCGCGATCCCTGCTTAAGCTCTAAGGGGGCCAAATTGATCCTAGTACAGTGAAGTCAACCTTCTAACTGCCTCGTCTTGTCGGTTCGTCTTTCTGTGGGTTGCCCCTGTTGCCCCAACCTCCCCGCTTGCCAATAGTGACATTGACAAGCATTGGGAAGTTTTGGCTGATTTGATATGCGAGTTACAGGTTGTTTTCACAGACCCTTATCCTCGTTGCATGAACTTAATATTAAATGACTTGGTACCTATGATTTTATTGTACAAAGTACACGGTTTGAGTTGGTTTGTAGCCCGACACAAGATATCCACCTTGGCAGAAGCGCCAAGCTAGGTCACCTGTGAAAGGGCTGTATTGCTTTGTGAGTTACAGGCAGCATACGCTAGCCCTTATCCTCATGGAATGAGGGTGAAAAATATGGATTTGTGAAAGTATATATCTAGTGAAAGATGGGGTTGATTGATTGTGAGTTTGTGATGATTATCTGAAAAGGAAAAGCATGTTTGATTAGTCAAAATATACACTTGGTGAAGGATGAAAATTGAATGTGAAGGTGTGGATGATATTGCTCCTTCCTCTTATCTCTCTCTACTCCAGCCTTGGGCGTTTGTATGGTCTTTGGTCGTGGGGAATGTAGTTACCAAGTGCACGTATCAGTGGATTTTTGTGTGTTACACTTTGTGCGTAGAATTTTTCCCTTCTCTCTTTGAATAACACATCGAGTGGTTTGCTCTTGGCTATATCATGGAGGTGGTCTATTCTTGTTCTATGTCTGTTCCGGTTATGAGCCTTAGTATCTTGTTCTGCACTGTTTGTAGCTTCTTGATGTGTGCTTTGGCTGCGTATCCCCAACCTACGCAGCCGTAGAGGATGATGGGCTGGATAATACATTTGTAAATGGTTATCTTGGATTGCTGACTCAGTTGACGCCCTTTGAAGAGAGGATAAAGCTGTATGAAAAGCGCGGTTGCAGTTTTCTTTGTTCTGTCAATATGTTTCGCCCAGGTGAGCTTCCTATCTATGGTTATTCCAAGATATTTTGCTTCGTTTTCGAATGGTATATCCTCTTGAAAAATAGTGAAGTTCTCTGGCGGTAATTGTCTCCTTTTGGCCACCACCATAGCTGTGGACTTAGCAGTGTTGACTTTCACTCTCCATTTTGTGAGCCAGGTCTCTAGTGTTGTTAGGTATCGTTGTAGTGCTAGAGTCGCGTAGTATATATTCCGGTTCTTGTATAAATTAGTGTATCGTCCGCGAATAATCTCACTGTCATCTTTGGGTGTGTCGGTATATCAGAAACATAAAGATTGAAAAGGTAGGGTGCCAAGACCGACCCTTGGGTTCGTCTTTCTTTCTTTTAACAGTTTATTTTATTTACCTTAGACTGGCCATACACCGGACCAATCAAAACGTCTTCAGACAAAATGTATTGGTAGGAGGCGTCTTAACATCAAACTTAACAGCATACCGACAATGTCTTGGCAAAAGACAGCTTTAGTCACAATTAGCCACGATTAAACGTCTGGTTGTAGGATGCTGAATTTATGTTTTCACTAAAGACATTTCCATCCATGCATGTGCGAGTTGACTGCATGCCTCGTAGTTTATTGTTGTTCTTGTGGCATCTTCCATTGTGAGTAGTTATTTAATTCATTTATGAAATTACATACATCTCTGTTGGCGTTATTTGGGCACACCCAACAGCCACGATCAGATTTTCCATCTCCTAATAATATTTACCACAAAATAACAGCTATTTCTTCATCGCTTACCATCTATACACTGACCACCACTCCTTGTGATCAAATGTATTTTCAAGAGACAAATTGACTTATCGAATGTATTTTCAAAATACGAATTGTCTTGTATTGTCTGATACGGTGTGCGGTCAGCCTTAAAACACAAATACATAGATTACACCAATTTATTTGTAAACGGTAATAGTACTAGCTCTACACACACAAACACATCTGGGGTCTCAAATTCCATCCAATCAAACATCAAAACAAGTTTGGAGTTCATCCTAGATTTAGGATATCACCCATGAAAGTGAGGGATCACCGAAACCCCCCACCCTGTACCCACGTAAAGCAACATGAAATTCCCTCTGTACCCACGTAATGCAATATAAAGTTCCCCCTGTACCCACGTAAAGCAACATAAAATTATCCTCTCTACCCGCGTAATGCAATATAAAGCTCCCCTGTACCCACGTAAAGCAAAATAAAATTCTCCCTGTACCCACGTAAAGCAACATAAAATTCCCCCTGTACCCACGTAAAGCAACATAAAATTATCTCTGTACCCACGTAATGCAATATAAAGCTCCCCTGTACCCACGTAAAGCAAAATAAAATTCTCCCTGTACCCACGTAATGCAATATAAAATTCCCCTGTACCCACGTAAAGCAACATAAAATTCCCCTTGTACCCACGTAATGCAATATAAAATTCCCCCTGTACCCACGTAAAGCAACATAAAATTCTCCCTGTACCCACGTAATGCAATATAAAGTTCCCCCTGTACCCACGTAAAGCAACTTAAAATACTCCCTGTACCCGCGTAATGCAATATAAAGTTCCCCTGTACCCACGTAAAGCAAAATAAAATTCCCCCTGTACCCACGTAATGCAATATAAAATTCCCCTGTACCCACGTAAAACAACATAAAGTTCTGCTTGTACCCATGTAATGCGATATAAAGTTCCACCTGTACCCACGTAAAGCAACATAAAGTTCCCCCTGTACCCACGTAAAGCAACATAAATTTCCCCTGTACCCACGTAAAGCAACATAAAGTTCCCATGTACCCACGTAAAGCAACATAAAATTCTCCCTGTACCCACGTAAAGCAACATAAAGTTCCCCCTGTACCCACGTAAAGCAACAAAAGTTCCACCTGTACCCACGCAAAGCAACATAAAGTTCCCCTGTACCCACGTAAAACAACATAAAGTTCTCCCTGTACCATGTAATGCGATATAAAGTTCCACCTGTACCCATGTAATGCAATATAAAGTTCCCCTGTACCCACGTAAAGCAACATAAAGTTCTCCCTGTACCCATGTAATGCAATATAAAGTTCCCCCTGTACCCATGTAAAGCAACATAAAACTCTCCATGACCACAAGTAAATAGTTTTCTCTATCCTTGTTTCGTCTGGTAATCTCTGTTAGTTTCAACGAATGACTTGTTTGTTTCAGATTATGACCTGTTTGTTACGGACTATGACCTATTGTTTGTTTCAGAATGACCTACTGTCTGTTTACGATTATGCACCAAATTTGTTTCAGCTGACGGTAGATAATCTGAGAAACGCTCCTGGTACTTTGTATCCACTCGAATGTGACCTCACCAAGGAAGAAGACATCCTGGCCACATTCGACTGGATCAAGAGGAACCTAGGGGGTGTGGATATTCTTGTGAACAACGCAGGATCTGGGGACTACCAGACCCTTCTAGGTGAACAGATTACAACACACTTGTGTACCTATTTTACATGCCAGCCAAAGTTGATTTTGAAAAATATTGCTGGAAATAAATTAAAATCAAATATGCCGCCCCATTTATAAGCAGGGTTAGGTTGTTTGGCCTTAAAATGTCTGTGTTTGATAATCACCGGTTTATCTCTAGCTATCTACAGGATGAGTCGTTATTGGTCTCCAACCCTTCTGGGGAAAAAGTAGGTAGGAAATGTATGGACGACTATTTCCCAAAAGTAATTACTAAGGGAGCTATCAGCCCTTGAAAATAATGTTTTAAATATTTTTGTAAAAATATCAGAAACAACTTAAGCTAAAACAAATCCCTGAATAATGTTTTGTTGAACTAAGATGTTAAACCTCTGAAATCCTGGTTGGTATTATCATCACCCTTTACGGATTAAATGGGGGTTGCCACCCTCCCTTCATCTTGCAACACTGCACAACTGTCTGCCTAACTCTAAGACACTAACAGCCTGTAATGAAACTAAACATGTGGTTTTCTCTGAAATGGTGAACCTGATAGTGTTCCAACAAGAGACCAACAGCCTGTAATGAAACTAAACATGTGGCTTTCTCTGAAATGGTGAACCTGAGAGAGTTCCAACAAGGCACTAACAACCTGTAATTAAGCTAAACATGTGGCTTTCTCTGAAATGGTGAACCTGAGAGAGTTCCAACAAGACACTAACAACTTGTAATGAGACTGAACATGTGGTTTTCTCTGAAATGGTGAACCTGAGAGAGTTCCAACAAGGCACTAACAGCCTGTAATGAAACTAAACATGTGGCTTTCTCTGAAATGGTGAACCTGAGAGAGTTCCAACAAGGCACTAACAACCTGTAATGAAACTAAACATGTGGTTTTCTCTGAAATGGTGAACCTGAGAGTGTTCCAACAAGACACTAACACTGTAATGAAACTAACATGTGGTTTCTCTGAAATGGTGAACCTAAGAGTAGTTCCAACAAGACACTAACAACTGTAATGAAACTAAACATGTGGTTTTCTCTGAAATGGTGAACCTGAGAGCGTTCCAACAAGACACTAACACCTGTGATGAAACTAAACATGTGGTTTTCTCTGAAACGGTGAACCTGAGAGGTTCCAACAAGATACTAACAACTGTAATTAAACTAAACATGTTGTTTTCTCTGAAATGGTGAACCTGAGAGAGTTCCAACAAGACACTAACAACTTGTAATGAGACTGAACATGTGGTTTTCTCTGAAATGGTGAACCTTAGAGCGTTCCTACAAGACAACCTTTTCTGTTATTTTAAACATGTTGATTAATAATCCTTAATTAAAAATCAATTACAGTTCAGTGTTACAAAATTCAATGCAAAAAGAAGGGGACAACCCCCATTTAATCACCTGAGGGGATGATATTACCAACCAAGTTTTCAGAAGTTTAACATCTCAGTTCAACAAAACATTATCCAGGGACTTGTTGTTCTAGCTCAAGTTGTTTCTGATATTTTTACATAAAAGAATTTTAAATCGTGATTTTCAAGGGTTCATAACTCCCTTAGTAATCACTTTCAGGATTCACTTTTACTTACAGTTTTTTTTTAAAAGTTTCCAGCTGTTTATTTCAAAAATATGCAAGATATGATCAAATATAAAAGGCAAAACCTACTTACTGACTCACTCACTCATTCCTCAAACCCTGGGGCTGGAAACTTTAAATTTGCGTAAAGTTCCTTTTAGGCCCTAGACAAAAGATAAAACGGGTTTTTGCGAAATTTGACACGTAAGGGGTAAAAAGGAGTGTTGACAGTTTTCAAAATTCACTGATGTATCTTTTTAACCAGCGGACATAGAACCTTTAAATTTAAAATGAATGTTCCTTTCTAGAATTGATTTGGGAGTTTTTGAGGGGTTCTTTTATTCAATTTTATCCCTTAATAGGGTGAGGAGGGGCGTAAAGTTGTGTGACTAGCTGGTCACCGTATTTTTCCCAGCCCTGTGCCTGTAAGCTTGAAACTTTGCTTGGCAGGAAGGTTACAAGATTCCCCCATACAACCAGGAAAATATAAAATTGGGAGATTTCAAAATAGGGCTCCAGGAATTGGGGGTAAGGGGTATAGTATTTAAACACTTTTTAGGTTCCACCTGGGCTCGTGACGACTCCTGAATATCTCATTGGTTGGAACATTGGTGTACTAAGCCAAATGTCCCGGGCTTGATTCCCGTGTCCAGGTATAATATTTAAATCTATAGAATACTAGATAGCTGTTGCCCGCGGCTTTGCTCGCGTGGAAGTTGATTATATACAAATACGAAAATATACATATGTATTTACAGATTAATTTAAAATATTACGTTACGTTGATGACCATAACTTGACCTCAGATCAAAAATAATGCAAGTCCGATACAAACTTTCACCCCCTTTTTCATCCCTTATTAAATAAAATTTCCAAAATTCCTGAAACACGTATTTATTTGTTTACGTCAATAACCGAAATACAAAATTTTGTTTATGTAACTTTCAAAATGACGGACTTTCATACATATTATCATCCCCTATTTTGACCCCTTTGGGGTGGAATTTTCTAAAATCCTTTCTTAGTGGGTGCCTACATAACAAAATGAATATACAGTCCGAATTTCATGCTTGTAGCCTTGATAGTTTGCGCTCTGCGATGATGAATCAGTCAGTCAGTCAGTCAGACATGATTATTTTATAAGTATAGATGATATTTAGATGTGGCTATAACCGTTACTTACAAATACAAAAGTTTGGATATTTAATTAATAATAAAATAGCTAGTTTGATCGTATTCGTGCGTAGCGATATGATTGCTATAAAACTGCCTCAACGTAAGCAATTTTAAAACAAGGATTGAGGGAGGGGGGTGTGTGTATTTCAACGCTATAAAATAATATCAGATGGTAAAGTTACATTAGCCATTCAATCACACGATGACATCACATTTAGGAGGATTGTTGAGTATTTTTGTGGATTGATTAATAATAAGTTCCTCATCATCTGTACATAAAGAGCTGCTGTACAGAAGTTCCTCGTATCTGTAACAAGGAGCTGCTGTACAGAAGTTGCTCTATCTGTCATAAAAAGCTGCTGTACAGAAGTTCCTCGTTATCTGTAACAAGGAGCTGCTGTACAGAAGTTGCTCGTCATCTGATAAAGAGCTGCTGTACAGAAGTTCCTCGTCATCTGTCACAAGGAGCTGCTGTACAGAAGTTCCTCTCATCTGTATAAAGAGCTGCTGTACAGAAGTTCCTCGTCATCTGTCAAAGAGCTGCTGTACATAAGTTCCTCGTCATCTGTAAAAGAGCTGCTGTACAGAAGTTCCTCGTAATCTGTCACAAGGAGCTACTGTACAGAAGTTCCTCGTCATCTGTACAAGGAGCTCTGTACAGAAGTTCCTCGTCATCTGTAAAGGGCTTCTGTACAGAAGTTCCTCGTCATCTGTATAAAGAGCTGCTGTACAGAAGTTCCTCGTCATCTGTATAAAGAGACTGCTGTACAGAAGTTCCTCGTAATCTGTCACAAGGAGCTGCTGTACAGAGTTCCTCGTAATCTGTCACAAGGAGCTACTGTACAGAAGTTCCTCGTTATCTGTATAAAAGCTGCTGTACAGAAGTTACCCCCTCATCTGTATATGACTGTGTATGTCTAGTTCCTTATCAGTCATAAAAAGATGCTGTAATGAGTTCTCTCGTCATCTGTAACAAGAGATGCTGACAGAAGTTGCTAGAACGTACAAGGAGTGACGACAGAAGTTACTCGTAATCTGTCACAAGGAGCTTCTGTACAGAAGTTACTCGTCATCTGTATAAAGAGCTGCTGTACAGAAGTTCCTCGTCATCTGTATAAAGAGCTGCTGTACAGAAGTTCCTCGTCATCTGTCACAAGGAGCTGCTGTACAGAAGTTACTCGTAATCTGTCACAAGGAGCTACTGTACAGAAGTTCCTCGTCATCTCTATAAAGAGCTGCTGTACAGAATTTCCTCGTCATCTGTCATAAAGAGCTGCTGTACAGAAGTTCCTCGTCATCTGTATAAAGAGCTGCTGTACATAAGTTCTTCATTATCTGTCATAAAAAGCTGCTGTACAGAAGTTCCTCGTCATCTGTCACAAGGAGCTGCTGTACAAAAGTTTCTCGTCATCTGTCACAAGGAGCTGCTGTACAGAAGTTCCTAGTCATCTGTATAAAGAGCTGCTGTACAGAAGTTCCTCGTCATCTGTCACAAGGAGCTGCTGTACAAAAGTTCCTCGTCATCTGTCACAAGGAGCTGCTGTACAGAAGTTCCTCGTCATCTGTATAAAGAGCTGCTGTACAGAAGTTCCTCGTCATCTGTACAAAGAGCTGTTGTACAGAAGTTCCTCGTCATCTGTATAAAGAGCTGCTGTACAAAATTTCCTCGTCATCTGTCATAAAAAGCTGCTCTACAGAAGTTCCTCGTAATCTGTACAAGGAGCTACTGTACAGAAGTTCCTCGTCATCTGCCACAAGGAGCTGCTGTACAGAAGTTCCTCATAATCTGTCACAAGAAGATTCTGTACAGAGGTTAACCCCTCCTCTGGCATAGTTTGACTTGTGCCCTATGTCTTCTAGATGGTAAGACGGAGGGATGGGAGAAACAGATTGACCTCGGAATAATTGGTGTCAGCATCTGTACGAGAGAAGCCATAAAGTCCATGAGAGAGAGACAGGTGGATGACGGGCACATCATCAACATTAACAGGTAATAAATAACACTCAAGGATAGTGTTCCTTATTATACTCCAGCAGAGGGAGCACATTTACACTAATGGGGTAGAGTTGAGTAGAGCATACATTTTAAGGAAGTGTACCCGAATTCACATGGAGAAAGAACGATCAATTGTTTAGTAAACACAACCTCAGTCCCACCCTGAGAGACATTCCCACTCTCGACAAGACGGGACTATTCCCGGCGCGCCAGAGTTTCCTTCAATTGTATGTCTTATTATCTACTCTGCTTTTCCTTCCTCCTTATACCACGCCATTAATTTGTAGTAAGGCCGTAGCCAACCAATAATTTAAGTGGGGGGGGACACATCCCACAATTGCCGGAAACTAGAAAAATTCTAAATATTAAACACCTCTAGAAGCTCACTGAAGTGCTTTTTATGGTAACACAACCCCTTAATTTGTACTTGTATCTTGTTATTGATACTGTTTGAACCATAAATAGAGCCATATATAATTTGTTCATAAAATTTCGGAGGGGGAGGGCCCAAACCCTCCCCTCAGCTACGAGCTTGATTTGTAGTATGATTTCTAAGTAAAATATCAGAGCCTGTTACAGTGATCATACTGCCCATAGAACATTCACTTAATCACAACGTATTACACTATGATATCACACATCATGAGCTCAACCAAAATTTCTCAAATCTTGAAATAAAAAAAACTGTATCAGTGATTATACCTTCATTAGAGCAACTACACAATCACACCGTATCACATTATGATATCACAAATCAGGCGTCCAATAATGTTGTATCACATTTTAAAATAGGCCTATTCATTTTAAGAAACTTCTTTACATCCAAGAGGTATATTTTAACTTCCTTAGCTGATGACTATATAGTTATTTAATGGCTTTTATATATAGAGAGTGTATTTTAATTGTCAACAATTATAGGGGAGTGTTCCCATCCACCAAACATTAACAAAAATCAATATAAACATGGCTCTAGAAACGATTAGTTTTAGAGTTATTAATAAAGGTTTTCCTCAAAGATGGATTGGTTGAGGGGAACCATTGAATGGCCTGCTTGATCACCAAATTTGAGCCAAAATAAAAACCTATTGATTTTATCTCCGAGGATTTTTAAAGTCCGTTGTTTACTCAACTCCTGCTCCTGATGGTGATATTTTAAGAGAAATGGTTGTGAACAAATACGTAACACCTCAGGTGTATTCAACAGAGTAATATAAAGAATGGAACGCAGCTTCACAGGGTGCATCGAAGCAGGAGTGCACCATTTTTAACAAATTTTGTTAGAAAATGTTCTGTTCTATGCGTTTGTTTGCTTTTATTAAACTTTGTCTAGTTTAATTGTGTTTCTCTTCTTTTTGGATTGCTTATTGAATGAACAGTAAAATTAATTTTACCTCAGAAACTAACCGTATCTAGACCCATGTTTGTAATTGGATTGAAAGTTGTTAGTTTTAAATGAACCCCATTGGTAAATACAAATACATAAAATGTGCCAACTTAACAAAATTATTCTTTAAATAAATGTTCATAAAACTAGAAAATTAATGGTAGAGGTACTGATATAAATAAGGTTTCATCATATTACTGAAGGGGAATTCATTAAATTGGATATGAACTTTCATCGGGACTGTTTTCAAATATTGATTATGTTAATGATTCTATACAACATTAACATTTTCCTGCTGCTGCTAGAAATTTTAATCATTCGTTTCAACATATAAGCTTAATATTGTTGTATAACCCAGGGCTACAACAGTTGTTTCTGTTCCAGTGTTGCGGGCCACGCTATATCCGGAGTTCCTCTGTTGATAATGAATTCAGCGATCAAGCATGGTCTCACGGTACTAACCGAGGGGCTACGTCGTGAACTGGTTGCTAGCGACTCCAAGATCAGAGTCACGGTTTGTATCTCAACACACTCTGATTGGTTCAATTAGTTGTTACTTTGCATCATCTTATCTGGAAACTTGGGTATGATCGCTGTTGATCTAGTAAGATACTTGGTCTCGGTCACAGACAAAAGTAACAACAGACGCACAGTCTCCGGGCTGAAATGGTTGAACTCAGTGGGAGATCTTGAGCTCTACAAAATGTGGATCGCTATAGGACATTCACGGTAGCAGAGCAGTGTTTCCAACGGCCATATAAGTGTTGTAGCTAGATTAGTACCAGAAATTCCCTAGACTGTCACTAAAGGAAACATTAAAAGTCATCAGATTTATCGCCAAACCAAAAAAGGCATACATTAATCTGAACTGAATTTAAGATGCATCAGTGGACTGAGGTGATCCTCGGATCCAGAACGATATCATTGTGATTTGCGAATGCCAGATTGTTAGTTTTAGAGCTCTTATGTAGACTGAAGCAATTGTGTGTTCTTGCAGTACGGTAACTCATAAATCAAAATTCTACAGCATTGAAATTTAAAATAATGAACATGAACCTGACAGAAAATTAAGGAAAGTCACCAGTCGCCAGATTAGTCGCTAGACGCTAAAAGTGAAAATTAGTAGTTTCAGACTTGTAAAAGTCGCTAAATCGGAAAAACTGTAGCAGAGGGGGTGTCTTACAGCAGAAGGCTCTTTATAGCAAACATTTGTTTAAAGTTACTAATGTCAACCTACTCTAAAATAATCATTATTTGCTCACTAATACCATAGGACTGTTATCAATAGAAAGTTTTATCAAGTAAGTCTAATAATACTCCCTTAAAGATTACTGTGTAATTTGACTTTACGTAATTCAATGAAAGAACAAACATAACTGTATATTTAATGTTTTTCCACTGTGGCAACAAGATATATTATAGTACATGAAATAGTAAATGAAAAACATATTATATCACACGTGTATCTTGTTATAAATGGCCACTAAGATAAATATACATTTTGTATAATGTAAAGAGAGGGTCATACAAAATATAAATCTTAAAACAAAAACCTTTTTATTTTGTAAACAGTGGATGAACAAATAGAAACGATGGTTTGTATGACGTCTACAACCAGCCTTTTATCGGCTTATTCGCCATCTTTATTTCAGAAAAGCACGCTCCATTTTAGAAGCTCTCGTTAGAAACGGATTTTATATAAGTAAACTACAAACGCTGCTTCCACAAAAAAGAAACATTTTAACGGTTATTTTCACACGTTCACGTTTCAATAATATAATAACGGTTAATAATTAAAAACAAATGGTTTGAGTGAAGGTTTTAACTGACAAAATTAACAACTAATCAACACAATATAATTATGCAGATCGTATATTTTAGCCAGCCACTCTCAAGTGACGTCACTCTCAAATGGTCATTTTTAAAAACAGTTCATCCTAAACATGGTGTTACTATAAAGTTGACAAAAGTTCCCTTCTAGTGTAAATACACCAGCTTACACCGTCTACATGAGTTTACATAGATTGCACATTGCAAAGGAAACATAGAATACAATCATTGTAGAATACAATCATTGGTCTTGTTATTCGTTCAAAAGAATGTTTCCCAATTGTCTAAATTTAAAGAATCTTCAGAAACAGCTTTGAATGGCAAGTTATTATTATTATTATTATTATTAGCATTGCGTCTTACTACCCATTCGGGTTATACGCACTTACGCTAATGTGTAATGGTATTGTGATAGTGAGATGAAATGAAGGACCTACAGTTTAACGTGGAATCCGAACCACGGTGGAGGCCTGGCATTCCTCACATTCACAAGATGTCTTGTCAGAGGTGAAGGAAGGGTTTGGTAATCAAATAAATCTTTGCCGGGACCTGGGATTGAACCACGGCCGTCAGCATAGAAGTTTGACACTTTACCCCTAGACCACCAGGTCACCTTGAATGGCAAGAAACTATGAACACATCACATTCTGAAAATCAAATGAAATTCATTTTTGTATTCAAAATAAGTAGCTGGCTACGTGTTGGTAGTGCCCAATTTATATTCATTTCCTTCTTATTGTTTTGAGGAAGGTAAATGTTTGTATTTACGAAATTTGTTTTTGCTATTTCCCTTATTATTATTTTTTGTTTTGTCCCCCCCCCCCCTTTTTCCCCTGGCAGAATAGTGATATCAGGTCAATGACTAACCTAACCTAGCCAAACTATCTACGTAGACTACCAACATGGTGTAAAGATCAATAAACATAATTAGGTGTTGAAATCATTATTTCCCTATTTTTTTCTTTAAAAGTGAATTTAATAATTGGCAAATCCTGGACTACACATTCCTGTTTTTGTATTTTTTAAATTTAAATGCTAATTATACCAATATATTTTAGAGAGTAAAGGGTACATTGGTTATATAAAACGTTATTTTGTTACCAAACTATTTAAAAGTAGAATTTAAAATTTGAATGTAGACTTTTTTTAAAAAAATTCAAATTAAAATCCAGTATTTTAGAATATCTATGTAATTTTGATGAATCAACTCCAAATTTTACTGAACACATTTCTAGCTAAAAGTTAAATGAATTTTTTTGTGAACAGACTAAAAAAGTTTTCTTAGTGTAAAATTTAAATGATTGGCTGTCCATAAATAGTCAAAAGAATCTTGAATTTGATTATATTTATTAAAAACATTGTTTATAGTAATTAAATGAACCAGACGTCAGTAAAAAGAATTAAAGTGAGCCTTACTTTGACAATATATTAAGCAAATAAAAATATTGGGACAATGTCTCAGTGCTTGGAGCTTCACAACAGTGTCTCAGTGCTCTATACCAGTGTCTCAGTGATCCATACCAGTGTCTCAGAGCTCCATGCCAGTGTTTCAGAGCCCCATACCAGTGTCTCAGTGATCCATACCATGTCTCAGTGATCCATGCCAGTGTCTCAGAGCTCCATGCTAGTGTTTCAGAGCCTCATACCAGTGTCTCAGTGATCCATACCAGTGTCTCGGAGCTCCATACCAGTGCTTGGAACTCCATACCAGTGTCTCAGTGATCCATACCAGTGTCTCAGAGCTCCATGCCAGTGTTTCAGAGCCCCATACCAGTGTCTCAGTGATCCATACCAGTGTCTCAGTGATCCATGCCAGTGTCTCAGAGCTCCATGCCAGTGTTTCAGAGCCCCATACCAGTGTCTCAGAGCTCCATGCCAGTGTTTCAGAGCCCCATACCAGTGTCTCAGTGATCCATGCCAGTGTCTCAGAGCTCCATGCTAGTGTTTCAGAGCCTCATACCAGTGTCTCAGTGATCCATACCAGTGTATCAGTGATCCATACCAGTGTCTCAGTGCTCAACAACATGAATATATTCTTATGAATGTTGTCTCTACTGGTGTTGTTGCTTGTGTTGTCACTTGTCTTGTAAATGAAATATCGATTTTTCCTTGACGTTGAAATGTTGCCTTTGTTGCCCAGAGTATCAGCCCAGGCTTGGTCAGGACGGAGGCTACACTTGCTTTAGAGGAGCACCTTGGGGACACCCTCATTAAGGACAATCCTCAACTTGCTCCCAAGGACATAGCAGACGCCATCCTCTTCTGCCTAGGTGCGCCGGCCCATGTGCAGGTTGGTACTACCATCTATTGTCCCTCTAGCAGGATATTCACTTGTAGTCCTGGACAAGTAACTCATAGGGAATATATTCCGTCTCATTGTATCTCTAGCAGAATACTCACTTGTAGTCCTGGACAAGTAACTCATAGGGAATACATTCCGTCTCATTGTATCTCTAGCAGAATACTCACTTGTAGTCCTGGACAAGTAACTCATAGGGAATACATTCCGTCTCATTGTATCTCTAGCAGAATACTCACTTGTAGTCCTGGACAAGTAACTCATAGGGAATACATTCCGTCTCATTGTATCTCTAGCAGAATACTCACTTGTAGTCCTGGACAAGTAACTCATAGGGAATATAATCCTTCTCATTGTCCCTCTAGCAGAATACTCGCATGTAGTATTGGACAAGTAACTCATAGGGAATACATTCTGTCTCATTGTATCTCTAGCAGAATACTCACTTGTAGTCCTGGACAAGTAACTCATAGGGAATATATTCCGTCTCATTGTATCTCTAGCAGAATACTCACTTGTAGTCCTGGACAAGTAACTCATAGGGAATATATTCCGTCTCATTGTATCTCTAGCAGAATACTCACTTGTAGTCCTGGACAAGTAACTCATAGGGAATACATTCCGTCTCATTGTATCTCTAGCAGAATACTCACTTGTAGTCCTGGACAAGTAACTCATAGGGAATACATTCCGTCTCATTGTATCTCTAGCAGAATACTCGCATGTAGTCCTGGACAAGTAACTCATAGGGAATACATTCCGTCTCATTGTATCTCTAGCAGAATACTCGCATGTAGTCCTGAACAAGTAACTCATAGGGAATATATTCCGTCTCATTGTATCTCTAGCAGAATATTCATATGTAGTCCTGGACAAGTAACTCATAGGGAATATATTCCGTCTCATTGTATCTCTAGCAGAATACTCACTTGTAGTCCTGGACAAGTAACTCATAGGGAATATATTCCGTCTCATTGTATCTCTAGCAGAATATTCATATGTAGTCCTGGACAAGTAACTCATAGGGAATATATTCCGTCTCATTGTATCTCTAGCAGAATACTCACTTGTAGTACTCGACAAGTAACTCATAGGGAATACATTCCGTCTCATTGTATCTCTAGCAGAATATTCACTTGTAGTCCTGGACAAGTAACTCATAGGGAATATATTCCTTCTCATTGTATCTCTAGCAGAATATTCATATGTAGTCCTGGACAAGTAACTCATAGGGAATATATTCCGTCTCATTGTATCTCTAGCAGAATATTCATATGTAGTCCTGAACAAGTAACTCATAGGGAATATATTCCGTCTCATTGTATCTCTAGCAGAATACTCACTTGTAGTCCTGGACAAGTAACTCATAGGGAATATATTCCGTCTCATTGTATCTCTAGCAGAATATTCATATGTAGTCCTGAACAAGTAACTCATAGGGAATATATTCCGTCTCATTGTATCTCTAGCAGAATACTCACTTGTAGTCCTGGACAAGTAACTCATAGGGAATATATTCCGTCTCATTGTATCTCTAGCAGAATATTCACTTGTAGTCCTGGACAAGTAACTCATAGGGAATATATTCCGTCTCATTGTATCTCTAGCAGAATATTCATATGTAGTCCTGGACAAGTAACTCATAGGGAATATATTCCGTCTCATTGTATCTCTAGCAGAATATTCATATGTAGTCCTGAACAAGTAACTCATAGGGAATATATTCCGTCTCATTGTATCTCTAGCAGAATACTCACTTGTAGTCCTGGACAAGTAACTCATAGGGAATATATTCCGTCTCATTGTATCTCTAGCAGAATATTCATATGTAGTCCTGAACAAGTAACTCATAGGGAATATATTCCGTCTCATTGTATCTCTAGCAGAATACTCACTTGTAGTCCTGGACAAGTAACTCATAGGGAATATATTCCGTCTCATTGTATCTCTAGCAGAATACTCACTTGTAGTCCTGGACAAGTAACTCATAGGGAATATATTCCGTCTCATTGTATCTCTAGCAGAATACTCACTTGTAGTCCTGGACAAGTAACTCATAGGGAATACATTCCGTCTCATTGTATCTCTAGCAGAATATTCATATGTAGTCCTGGACAAGTAACTCATAGGGAATACATTCCGTCTCATTGTATCTCTAGCAGAATACTCACTTGTAGTCCTGGACAAGTAACTCATAGGGAATATATTCCGTCTCATTGTATCTCTAGCAGAATACTCACTTGTAGTCCTGAACAAGTAACTCATAGGGAATATATTCCGTCTCATTGTATCTCTAGCAGAATATTCACTTGTAGTCCTGGACAAGTAACTCATAGGGAATATATTCCGTCTCATTGTATCTCTAGCAGAATACTCACTTGTAGTCCTGGACAAGTAACTCATAGGGAATATATTCCGTCTCATTGTATCTCTAGCAGAATACTCACTTGTAGTCCTGGACAAGTAACTCATAGGGAATACATTCCGTCTCATTGTATCTCTAGCAGAATATTCATATGTAGTCCTGGACAAGTAACTCATAGGGAATACATTCCGTCCCATTGTCCGTTTGGGTTTTACTAATATCAACTAATCTCACTAATTTGTTAGGAATGGGTAAATTATAGTTTGAGAAGGTGTACCAGCATTTGCATGGAGGAAAAGTAGATGACATTTTAGGAAAAATCAGACTCAATACACCCGACCGGGATTAAAACCCTGATCTCTCCATCATCATAGGCCCATTCAAGTGTAAGACCACTGAAGCGAGTAATATATGTCAAACTTATTTTAGGGACTGAATTTCACATTTTAATAATTAGGTTAGTTTTTCTTCAAAATGTTCTTATTTTCATTTTTATTCATAGTAAATTCAGATTACCTTTGATTTATATTTATTTTTTAAATTATATAGCAGCTAGTTCCACGGAAATACATTACTCTAGGGTAACTGTCGCTTCATATTATATATAACTGTTTTATATCTCAACCGGCTGAAATGTAAATAATAAATCTGTTCATAGAAATGTCATTAATGGTGCTATACGGCAGTGGCTTATAACTTTTTTCAACTGACACCCCTCCCTCTCCTTCTTGGTACATAATCAAAATCCCACGCCAACTTACCGCCTAGTTTATTTGATGGTTAATAAGAAATCTTAAACAAGTTTTTTTTAAATTATTGTTTCATTTTTAACAAAAATCAATGTAAACACTGCCAACATAATGGTTCCAAAAATAATGACTGAAAATTAGTGTATTGGTTGGCACTGTTTTATTTTCATCAGCTCTTGAATATTAGGTTTGAATTTTGACAGAGCACAATGCAAATCACTTTCCACTTCAAGTCGACAACGCTGTTTTGTTTTATGAAAGTCCGAGCTGAAAATTTGGTGATGTTGTTGGCCCCAATGGCAGATTAGGGGGAGTATAGAGTGAGAGAGTTGGGGGCGCGAATCCGAGAACTGCGGACGTGAAAATAACTATGTACTGTACATTCGCACGGACATCTTCCACAATGTTAGTCACCAACTAGGTGATTACAGCTGATAAACATAGAGTGTTGCCAATACCCCAAGATAAATATATCTCACTTTGGGAAAGGGATTGACATAAAAAATGTCTTCAATAATTAGTTGTTTTTTTAACGTTATTTCCTAATGGTTCCAAGCCCCCCTTGTTCCCCCACTAGGAGTGTTCCAAGCCTCCCTTGTTCCCCACTAGGAGGGTTCCAAGCCTCCTTTGTTCCCCCACTAGAAGTGTTCCAAGCCTCCCTTTTTCCCCACTAGGAGTGTTCCCCCACTAGAAGTGTTCCAAGCCTCCCTTGTTCCCCCACTAGGAGTGTTCCAAGCCTCCTTTGTTCCCCGTTAGAAGTGTTCCAAGCCTCCTTGTTCCCCCACTAGGAGGGTTCCAAGCCTCCTTGTTCCCCCGCTAGGAGTGTTCCAAGCCTCCTTTGTTCCCCGTTAGAAGTGTTCCAAGCCTCCCTTTTCCCCCCACTAGGAGGGTTCCAAGCCTCCTTGTTCCCCGTTAGAAGTGTTCCAAGCCTCCTTTGTTCCCCCGTTAGAAGTGTTCCAAGCCTCCTTTGTTCCCCGTTAGAAGTGTTCCAAGCCTCCCTTTTTCCCCCACTAGGAGGGTTCCAAGCCTCCTTTGTTCCCCGTTAGAAGTGTTCCAAGCCTGCTTGTTCCCCCACTAGGAGGGTTCCAAGCCTCCCTTGTTCCCCGTTAGAAGTGTTCCAAGCCTCCTTTGTTCTCCCACTAGAAGTGTTTCAAACTTCACAGGCTAGAAACCACTGCTCTATAGAGTATTTTAACAGATTTTGTGTTGATAATATGGATCAAATTAATCTTTAGAAACTGCAAAAACTATTATATTCTTTTTACTATCAGAGAGAAAGTTTTGCTTAAACATGTATTAAAAAAATTTCACTTAAATATTTTCTATGAGAAATTTTCTAATCAGTTATACAATAACATAATTATATACTATTCTAAAGCTAACGAAATATTAAAAAAGTATATTTTGTTTCAGATTCATGAACTCACAATAAGACCAGCTGGTGAGAAGTTTTGAAAAACACTTTGTTTAGCAAAGAATGTTTCACTAAAACAACAAAAAAAGAGTTACGTGGGATTTACTTGGAAATCACATTCTACTTTTGAGATGTAAACACAATTCAAACTTAAAAAAAAATCAAATTGTTCAATTAGCCCGACTCACCGAAAGCAAAATTGTAAATGGTAATGTTAACTCTCAAAAATGAATTTAATTATTAAATTATTTTAAATGTATGTCTTGATATGATTGTTATTATTTTTAGAAAAATGAAGAAAAATAATGTTAATATAAATAAAAGCGTCAATAGGACAAGTCTCCGAATAATTAGGCCTATATATTTTAAGCGTACTTATGTGTGTACAATGATGTGGCAATAAAACTGTTGAACCCATATTACCATCCTCAAACAGTCAAAATAGATAATTTTTTACGAACTTTGTTATTGTTGTTATTGTTGTTATTGTTGTTATTGTTGTTATTGTTATTATTATTGTTATTGTTATTATTATTATTATTATTATTATTATTATTATTATTTATTATTATTACTGGCTTACTTACTCTGTGGCATTATAAACTCGAAAGTTTACTGCCAAACTAACAAAAGTACCCCACCTATTCATTTTCAGGATAGATTTACTCTGACTAGAGGTATCTAGTTGGAGTCTAGGAGTGTAAAACAGAACCTAGAGCGTTCTAGTGAGAGCAGTCTACACTCTAGCGAGAGTTGACGAGGTGTAACAATACCTGTGGTGTAAACGGGGGGGCCCACCCCTCTACTTAAACCGATTTAAATCTATTTGCTAATCAAAATAGATTTTGCGCTCCAGCAAACGTGACACACTTATATTGTAAATTGTGGTTCAAACATTGAGGGAAACATCTCTGATAAAAGTGTCATTATTTGAGACAAAGAAAAGACTATAGTTAATTGACTTTTTTGAGTCTTTTCTGAATTGTGGAAATGTTCCTTAAAATAATATAGAGAGTAGTGGCAGAAGGCTAAGGCCATAAAAACAATTGCAAATTTTATGAACTAAGTGGCAGAGGTTAACAGATAATTACACAATCTTCAATGTCAGTGGAGTTCCAAACTGAAAAAGAATAAGAAAAAAGAAGAGTGCAGACAGATCTTATGATGTGTGGAACAGTACATGAGAGTTATTAAATTACTAAAATAGAAGGTTTACACCTTTTAGGTCAATTCTATACGGACGTTGAAAGTGCGCCAGTTTTGACGCAGCGTAAACATCAGTTGAATAAGTCTATGTGCACCACATGATCCAATCTATAGGAGCGTTTTAAGCTTATCACCATTAAGACGCACCGCCGAGAAGAAATTTCCGTTGTCTGCTTCTTAGGAAATCAAAATTTAATGGTGTAACGCCCACTACCGGTGGAACCGCCTTGTAGAATTTCCGTGCCGGAACCCTCAATATTTCTAGAGAAGAATTATTTCGTCGCGGTGCGCCCGAGTGGGCGGGGGTTGTGGGAGGAATACGCTCTCGTGTCATTCCGACACCATTCGGGTGTGTTAGAGGGCGGGGGTTGTGGAAGGATCTGTGTGAGGAATACGCTCTCGTGTCATTCCGACACCATTCGGGTGTGTTAGGGGGTGGGGGTTGTGGAAGGAACTGTGGGAGGAATACGCTCTCGTGTCATTCCGACACCATTCGGGTGTGTTAGTGGGCGGGGGTTGTGGAAGGAACTGTGGGGTGAATACGCTCTCGTGTCATTCCGACACCATTCGGGTGTGTTAGAGGGCGGGGGTTGTGGAAGGATCTGTGTGAGGAATACGCTCTCGTGTCATTCCGACACCATTCGGGTGTGTTAGGGGGTGGGGGTTGTGGAAGGAACTGTGGGAGGAATACGCTCTCGTGTCATTCCGACACCATTCGGGTGTGTTAGGGGGTGGGGGTTGTGGAAGGAACTGTGGGAGGAATACGCTCTCGTGTCATTCCGACACCATTCGGGTGTGTTAGAGGGCGGGGGTTGTGGAAGGATCTGTGTGAGGAATACGCTCTCGTGTCATTCCGACACCATTCGGGTGTGTTAGGGGTGTGGGGTTGTGGAAGGAACTGTGGGAGGAATACGCTCTCGTGTCATTCCGACACCATTCGGTGTGTGTTAGGGGGTGGGGGTTGTGGAAGGAACTGTGGGGTGAATACGCTCTCGTGTCATTCCGACACCATTCGGGTGTGTTAGAGGGCGGGGGTTGTGGAAGGATCTGTGTGAGGAATACGCTCTCGTGTCATTCCGACACCATTCGGGTGTGTTAGGGGGTGGGGGTTGTGGAAGGAACTGTGGGAGGAATACGCTCTCGTGTCATTCCGACACCATTCGGGTGCGTTAGAGGGCGGGGGTTGTGGAAGGATCTGTGTGAGGAATACGCTCTCGTGTCATTCCGACACCATTCGGGTGCGTTAGGGGCGGGGGTTGTGGAAGGAACTGTGGGAGGAATACGCTCTCGTGTCATTCCGACACCATTCGGGTGCGTTAGGGGGTGGGGGTTGTGGAAGGAACTGTGGGGGGAATATGCTCTCGTGTCATTCCGACACCATTCGGGTGTGTTAGTGGGCGGGGGTTGTGGAAAGAACTGTGGGGGGAATATGCTCTCGTGTCATTCCGACACCATTCGGGTGTGTTAGTGGGCGGGGGTTGTGGAAAGAACTGTGGGGGGAATATGCTCTCGTGTCATTCCGACACCATTCGGGTGCATTAGGGGGCGGGGGTTGTGGAAGGAACTGTGGGAGGAATACGCTCTCATGTCATTCCGACACCATTCGGGTGTGTTAGAGGGTGGGGGTTGTGGAAGGAACTGTGGGAGGAATACGCTCTCGTGTCATTCCGACACCATTCGGGTGTGTTAGTGGGCGGGGGTTGTGGGAGGAATACGCTCTCGTGTCATTCCGACACCATTCGGGTGCGTTAGAGGGTGGGGGTTGTGGAAGGAACTGTGGGAGGAATATGCTCTCGTGTCATTCCGACACCATTCGGGTGCGTTAGAGGGCGGGGTTGTGGGGGGAACTGTGGGAGGAATACGCTCTCGTGTCATTCCGACACCATTCGGGTGCGTTAGAGGGTGGGGGTTGTGGAAGGAACTGTGGGAGGAATATGCTCTCGTGTCATTCCGACACCATTCGGGTGCGTTAGAGGGCGGGGGTTGTGGGGGGAACTGTGGGAGGAATACGCTCTCGTGTCATTCCGACACCATTCGGGTGCGTTAGAGGGCGGGGGTTGTGGGGGGAACTGTGGGAGGAATACGCTCTCGTGTCATTCCGACACCATTCGGGTGCGTTGTCTAAGTGCCGGCATGTCTACAACTTCAACTTATGATTTCTTTTAGTACCACGTCTTACTTCTAGTTCGGGTTGTACGCTTATGTCCTAATTGCACTAATGGGTTAGGGATTAGGAAAGTTATGTTCAGATGAAGTGAACCCGCATTTGCGTGGACGGAGAATGGAAACCCTTTTAGGGAAAAAAATCTCGTTCACCCGAGCGAGATTTGAACCTCGATCTCCCCGTCTTCGGTAACCTAGTCCAACACGAGATTAGCCCGTTAGATCACGTGACCACCGAAGTGGGCTATTCTTACGGTTGATTTTGATAAGTAAAATGCACATTAGATTGAGGTA
The DNA here is from genome assembly GCA_039000515.1 of Timema cristinae. Taxonomy (NCBI): domain Eukaryota; kingdom Metazoa; phylum Arthropoda; class Insecta; order Phasmatodea; family Timematidae; genus Timema; species Timema cristinae. Next base: position 56,879 of record JBCFYV010000898.1, on the reverse strand, counting down.
AAGTTTTATATAGTTACCAGCGAAGTCTAAAAGCATTGTGTTTTTCCTAGTAGATTTAATTAATTAAAAATAGACGAGGGAAGTGATTGACAGAAGGTAAATATTTACTATATCATTTTGACCAAATAAATTTCTATCAACTTCAAAAACTTACCTTAGCAAAAATAATCATCAATTCTCAAACAAAATACTTTTATGTGCAAACGAATTCGGACATATAAGCTGAGTTTAAACTACTCTACAAAACTTAATGTTAAATCTATTAGAATATATTAGATTCTTAGAATGATTGATGAAGAGGTGGTATTATCAATTTAAGGAATATTCTAACCTATATAACCTATCTCATCTGAAGTACCACGATAGTTTGGTGAATGTTCCACGTGGTACGTTACATAGGCGGACGTCCGGTGGAAACCGAACACAATGTTCCACACGGCGCGTTACATAGGCGGACGTCCGGTGGAAACCGCACACAATGTTCCACACGGTGGTTCCGCGCGGCACGCCTTAGTGAGTGACTAGTTTTAAGCGCCTGGTGTATCGGCGTTAGATGGACGTCTGGCGCTTTTAACGCAACTGGATGCGTTAACAACGCTGACGTTGGCAGTACTGGTAAAACTATACAGAGCATTTTCACGTCATTTGCAATGAAAACACTTCACTCGCATTGTGTTAGTTCAATGACAGTCAATACTTTTATTCATAACCGTATTTTGTATCTTTTGTTCACGAAAAATAATCTCAAACGCTCATCAAATGACGGTACAAACATTCTATAGTATTGAAAAACGTATCTGGATATATTCTATTATTTTCAAAGATGATAAGAAACTGTGCTGTTGCAATACGATAAGCAGTTACTGTATGAGCCCCAACGTCTTTCTTCTCTTTAAGATTGCTCATAATACTCTTCCAAAATATGAATCACACCAATACATCCTAGCTGCATGGTGTTTATTTTATAAGGAACACACCATTGGACTCACATGTTATGCCTTAAAAATGCCGTGTATATCTTGTTTATCTCTTTCATCACGTTTTAATGGCTTCAAAAAATTGGCGCTTTTAACGTCTAGTGTAGATTAATCAAAATACAGGCAGATGTCAGCGCTAAGAACACGTCGCTTTCAGCGTTCGTATAGAATGGCCCTTAGCGTTATTCCATACAGATGATGAAATCGCTTTGTCCATGACGATAACTCCTGCCTCTGATTTGATTAATCTACACTAGGCGTTAAAAGCGCCGGGTTTTCGAAGCCGTAAAAACGCGATGAAAGCTCGAAACAATATACGGCATCTTAAGGGTAGAACTGCTCAGTTCAACGGTGTATTCCTCGGTAAAATGGACGCCATGCAGATGGAATGTATTAGGGTGATTCATCTTTAGGAAGAGTATTGCATTCTGAAAGAGAAGAAGGATGGTGGGGGACGCATCCAGTACTGGTCAGGCGTCTTTCAACAGGAAATTTGCATGTAATGTTTGAAAATCATAGAATGTATGCAGTTACGTTTTTTTCAATATTATAGAATGTAGGTAACGTCATTTCATGAACGTTTGTTGGTTTGTGAACAAATAAAACGATACTGTTATGAAGAAAAGTATTGACCCTGCTGATATACTGGACATAACACTGATATAAGTTGAGTAAATGACGAATGACTTTCTTTAGTCAACTACTTCGAAGCGTTTTCTGTTTTTAAAACAATTTCAACAATTTAAAATGTAATCTAACACTAACTGAGAATTAACTTAAAAATTATGTTTGTATTAAAATGAAGACAATTGCATCAAACCAAGGTTAGGTCTAGAAATATCCCACCTACTCAAGATGCTCTGGACATGTTTGGGGGCAAAGCCTTGTTAAAGACCCTACATAACCTTTTCTCGTTAACTACAGGGGTATAAAGCCAAACCCACCCTATAGTACTGGAGTGTACGTATTATACTCTAAAAATAAGATATAATTATTTACAGTTATTAGCTTTGTAAATATACATTTAAATTGAGTTTATATTTAACTTGAAACTTTAATAAATAAATGTTAAGTTCCAACTCCTCTCCCCTCAAAGTCAATGCCTGTTTTTGTATTTCTTTTTTCCACTTAGTGCTCTTATAAAATTTATCTTACCTATAAACCCGATTCAATGGTCAAATAGTCTTTTTTAAGGCGTCACTTTCGCAATAGACTAGATTTGCAATGACTGGGAGGTCAGAGTTCGAATCATGGTCGAGTGTATTGAGAGTGGTTTTTCTTGAATAGGCTTTGATAAGATGCAGCTGGATGCATTATTTAAAATTTCGGTCAGTATTTTTTTTATTAGTATGACCTCAAGATTTTAACGGCTGAGTCTGGAAGAGGGTAAGAATGGGGAGGGTAGCTTGATAAGAATTGTACCCGCAATAGCATGTGAAAATAATGGGGAAAGCAACAATGATAAATTACTTGAAGAAAACCATCCCAAGTGTCAGGACCACCCTAAAGAGGGGGTGGGGGTACCATGGTACTGGGCCCAGGACTTCCAGGGCCCGGAATGGAAAGCCCCCTTTGATTTAGGAATGGAAATCAAAGACCCTCAATTTTTTTCCCCTTGCTGTCCTTCTAATCCAACAAGTTTCCAGTCCCACTAAAGTCGAGTAGTACAAAGAGGAAAGGGGGGCTGATATTGGGCCCGGTTTGATTACCTGGTGGCCTACCCCAGTGTATCTGATATTAAAGCCTTGAACCCTAGCCATTCCCATCAATTCATTGTAATTGCGTGCCTGACACCTTGGTCCATAGGAACACCAATGTGAATTTTTGCTATTCTTGCTGGTCCCATACAAAATTAATCCACCAGACTTCACGGATATTAATCTAAGTTATTGTTGGGATCCTTGAGACAATGGCCTCTGTACTGATCATGTAGGGATTAGGGATTGACGGCCGGTTCATGACCCGGAGTTCATGCAGGGACAAACTGACTGACTAACAGGACACGTGTGTCCATTATTTCATTTCACAGAACCAAACAAAATGGAAGCAATTAAACGAACACCACAATCATCTAAAACAACAGACCATACAATAGCTTCATCATCGGCAAACTGACGGAGCACAATCAGATCTGTGTGGTACAATACACAGGTCATTCTTGCTATGTTTACCAGTGACATCCATCATTCTTGCTATGTTTACCAGTGACAGCCAGCATTCTTGCTATGTTTACCAGTGACATCCATCATTCTTGCTATGTTTACCAGTGACATCCATCATTCTTGCTATGTTTACCAGTGACAGCCAGCATTCTTGCTATGTTTACCAGTGACATCCATCATTCTTGCTATGTTTACCAGTGACATCCATCATTCTTGCTATGTTTACCAGTGACAGCCAGCATTCTTGCTATGTTTACATGACATCCATCATTCTTGCTATGTTTACCAGTGCATCCATCATTCTTGCTATGTTTACCAGTGACAGCCAACATTCTTGCTATGTTTACCAGTGACATCCATCATTCTTGCTATGTTTACCAGTGATATCCATCATTCTTGCTATATTTACCAGTGACATCCATCATTCTTGCTATGTTTACCAGTGACAGCCAACATTCTTGCTATGTTTACCAGTGACATCCATCATTCTTGCTATGTTTACCAGTGATATCCATCATTCTTGCTATGTTTACCAGTGACAGCCAGCATTCTTGCTATGTTTACCAGTGACATCCATCATTCTTGCTATGTTTACCAGTGACATCCATCATTCTTGCTATGTTTACCAGTGACATCCATCATTCTTGCTATGTTTACCAGTGACATCCATCATTCTTGCTATGTTTACCAGTGACAGCCATCATTCTTGCTATGTTTACCAGTGACATCCATCATTCTTGCTATGTTTACCAGTTACATCCATCATTCTTGCTATGTTTACCAGTGACAGCCAGCATTCTTGCTATGTTTACCAGTGACATCCATCATTCTTGCTATGTTTACCAGTGACATCCATCATTCTTGCTATGTTTACCAGTGACATCCATCATTCTTGCTATGTTTACCAGTGACAGCCAACATTCTTGCTATGTTTACCAGTGACATCCATCATTCTTGCTATGTTTACCAGTGATATCCATCATTCTTGCTATGTTTACCAGTGACAGCCATCATTCTTGCTATGTTTACCAGTGACAGCCATCATTCTTGCTATGTTTACCAGTGACAGCCATCATTCTTGCTATGTTTACCAGTGACAGCCAGCATTCTTGCGCTGTATGGGATCTCTCCTCACCTCTGTAACTCAGAAGCCATCATCGTTATTGCTGTGGACTCTGGTGGAATAATTATACACCAATTGAAGGCTGTATTGCCAACCTTAACTCATTTTCACGGAAAAGTGACATCCATCGTTTTTGCAGTGGACTCTTCATATATTCTCTTTACATAAATTAGCTTTCTACACTGGGAGAGGGGGAGGTGAGACTTAATACACATTGAATTATATTTAAATTGTAGAATAATATTATAAATAAAATATTCTGGCAGTGGTTTCTAACCTATCATGGTTTGACCCCAATTTTTGTTCCTGGTACCATCACGACATCTTGATCCCATACAAGCATTTAAATCCTAGTAGTCCAGTATTTTTCCACTAAGCCCACGGCTATCCGAATGTAATACAGTTGTTAGGTAGGTAGACTTTAAGGTAAATATACCCTTATTTACTTGGAGGGGAAGTGGAAATCATTAAGGAAATATCACCCCCTGTACACAAGGGTAAAATTTGAATCCTGACCTCCCCTTGCCCAAAAAACTAAATGAGCGTGCCCACCGATACTGGTTTTAACTACTATATTGGGTGACCTGGTGTTCTAGGGGTAAGGTGTCAAACTTCTGTGCTGGCGGCCGGGGTTCAATCCTCGGTCCCGGCACAGATTTATCTGATTTCCAAACCCTTCCTACACCTCTTCCTACACATCTTGTGAATGTGTGGAATGCCAGGCCACCACTGTGGTTCGGATTCCACGTTAAACTGTAGGTCCTTCATTTCATCTCACAATCACCCTACCATTACACATTAGCGTAAGTGCGTATAACCCGAATGGGTAGTAAGACGCGGTGCTAATAACAAACAAACTACTATATATAGCTTATAATGACTATACGAATGTGATTAATATACTGCGAACGGTAATTATTCAACGCAGTGGATATTTTGGACGGTATGGTATAGGCAACAACCCGCTCAAATACTGGGCTGCCAGTTATCACAGTCAGCTAAATCATAGTTGTGTAACCAAAAGGAACACAAGCAGTATTTATCATTTTATCATTTTAGTTTCTTACATTTCCATTAATTCTGATTTTTCACCTTCTATAGTCATTCTAATAGATGAACAAAGTAAATATAAAGCTATAAGTGTAACAAGTCCAGTGACCACACCCGAAACACACTATGATCCCAAATAGGGTCATAATCCATTGGTGGAAAACTAATTACGACATCTGAAGAGAACTCGTGTTTGACTCCTGTTGGTTGATATTTTGAATAACTTTTTTATATATTAAGATCAGTAAACGGTCTAAGGACATTAATAAAAATGAAGAGGAATAAAATTAGGTATTTTTTTAACTAGACATAAACTGAAAATAGATCATTGTAATATTACTTCTATTGTAAAAAGCCTAAATGGATAACTTAAAACTTGCCCCTCATCTTACCCCCACTCCCCACAATGTACCAATCTAAATTTGATTGTAAAATATATTTATTACATAACAAAACCAATTTAAATGCTTTAAAAATCTTGAGCAGTCAATTATTATAGTTGATGATTTGTATTTTATTACTAAGCTCATATTTTGGCCATCTTAATTATTTTCTTTACTCACCATACTACCAAAAACCATCAAAGCTGTGGTGGTCGTAGGAGTAGTTCAACCTTATTTTACAATATTTGAACTGCACGCATGCTAATATGTCAAGATACTAGCGTTTTTTTTTAGCTCTAGTGTTTGATCACTGTAACTAGAACTTTTACGGGCTGTGAGTAGAGAGTATCGTATGGGTAGTTCACCTAGTGACCTCGACACTATACTGGATGAACATAAGCACACCCCTTGCAAAGGATCAAATTGTGACGGTCAAGTTTGTCGTCTGCTTTATTGTGAGAGAACAGATATAATGGTTTCTTTCAGTGTTCTTGTGCGAAAATTTGTCCCTAGTTAATAAAAGTGTTATTGCTTGAAAATAGTGAAGTATTATACCATACTTGGCTGAAGAAACGTTTACATTAATGGATATACAGACTAGAGTTCAGTCTTACAGGTATTATTACTGTACTGACGGAGCACAATCAGATCTGTATGGTACAATCTTTAATATATTTAAATATGTAGCTACCATCCATGTTGTTTACATTCTGCCAAGACCACAATATATTAATTATTTAAAGTTGGATTTTAGCTTATATATTGGTTCCAGAAAACATATTATATTGAAAGTTCTATAAGTATAATGAAATAATATATCTTAAAAACTTGATTATATTTGTTTGAATGATAAACTTTGTGTAGTTGGCTTAAGTTCAAACTATCATTTAGGTTATGGGCTTGTAGATAGTATTATTATATTACCATTAAAAAAAGTTGGATCATATCTTGTATATTGGTTTCATAAATCATATTATGTTGAAAGTTTGATAACTATATTTAAAAAAGTTAGCTTAAAACTTTATTACATTTGTTTGAACGACATACTTTTTGTAGAAATATTACGTTCTAGCGATTATTTAGGTTCTAGATTTGTAAAAAGTACAATATCTACTGTACTTTGATTTTGGTAAGCATCCCGATCTTTAAGGCATTAATTTTGTACCAGAATCCTATTATATAATAGTATTTTGGTAGGATAAACGGCCTTTTAGAACGGAAACAAGAATTCCCTTCTGGGCGGTCTTTTATCCTACGGTACGAGATAAAGCCTTCAAAACGAGCTTCCTTCAAAAATCATAGTACCTATATGTTGACCTACATCAACTTATTTAAAGTAGAAACTCTTAAAACCTTTAATAAACACATTTATCTCATTTAAAAATAATCACACATTGATGTAACTCATATATTCTATCAAATTGGTGAACGATGTTGTATGTGTGTAAAACCGCGTTCCCACGGGGTGTGAACCACGAGCATGAGTCACGCTTTCGTACAACACTATCCGTGTGAACGTGGACATTGCTAATGACGTCATTGGCTCCACGACTCTGTAGTGTTGGGATCAAACATGTTTGATTTTCATTCGTGGTGTTTGCGGACGTGAAGCAAAAATGTCGTCGCAACGTATTCTGAAATTTAATGTTAATGAAATCTCACGTTTTCTATAATTGTATGAAATGAAGTCCATTTGGTAAAATCCGACTTTGGAGGAGTACTTATATCGAGATTTGTGCGCAGCGGCAGCAAAGAGAATATTTAACGCTTTGAATACATCGAGATTTGGACCTAATGAAGTTATTGTAAAGTTAAGAAACTTGAGAAGTTCTTACTGCCAGGAAATAAAGAAATTAACAGATAGTCAGAAGATGGGATCGCCTCACTCCTCAACCAAACCCTGCCACCTGTGTGGACATTTTATACTTCTTCGCCAACGCGTGAGTGACGAGAACTAGTACACAAGAGTAGTTAACTAACGCTCGTGGTCTATAAGTCATTCACGAGCTAAGTTTACCTGGATGACAGCTCGAAGTGTTACTAGAAGTAATCCCTAATATATCACTACGCCAACATCTGACATCTATCACTTTGGATGACTGTAATGAAAACATATGGTAATATATTAATGTGATAGCTAACCACAGTAATTTAGGCCAATATTATTTATATATTTATTTGAGGCCGGACACAAAGTTTATTTATAGTTTTATTCCCCTTAAAAAAATATTAACACCACTTTCACAAAAACTTCTAACGAACATAGTTTCAAAATGGTGACTGACGAATCTAAACCATATGATTGAACATAACGGTAAACAAGTTTTTTTTACAATGATTCAGACACGCAGTTGATGAAAATATTTTATTCAGTTAAATATTTCAAAATACGATAAAATAATCATAAAATCATTTATTGTATGTAAAAAAATGACAACAATTTTCTCTTTTCCAAGTAAATACGATGCCTGTATTAAAAGATATTGATGTGTGCACTATATTACACAAAATCAGTAACATTCCAAAACGAAAAATAAGTAATTTTAATTATGTTTAAAATATTGTTTACATTTATAACAAAACTGTGATCTTTTACAAGGGCTGGCAACCCAAAACCTAAACATATGATTTTCGAACTGTCATCCAGGTAAAAAATCTATCGTGAACGGAATTTACACCCTGTGGGAAAGTAGCTTAAGAGAGAAAGAGATACATGAAGGTATTCTTCTCTCTTACACAATTGTATGCAGACGACAGCTCGAAAATTGCAGCCACACAATGTCCATCCAATTATATTATAGAGATCAATGGGTCCAATTTAGGTTCCCGTTTACATAATTAGAGGTCCAAAGACTTAAGATTTATTATAAATATATTTATTTTATAATATATACATATATATTATAAAATAGGGCATTAATATTCCTAGATTACAAGTTAACAACAACAATATTTACTTTCTCATTACGGTACCTTACAGTACATATAGGAAGTATTGTGATCGTCAAAAAAATCGAACTCGAGATTTTGGTGAACGTTTCATGAGACCCCGAATCCGAAAAAGTTGCTTTTGCATTGCTTTGTCTGCACCTTAGAGTAGAGCCTAAACTATTTTACCGATCGGGCTAAAGTTAGGAAGCTAGGGTTTTCATAGTGTTCCTCCGAGGGATTTTTGAATTGGATATCTAACCTTAAAATCAAGGGTAGTTTCCTTAAGGGTACAGAGAAAATCGATTTTAACAAAATCGGTTCTAACAATTTTGAACAATTTCATTTTAAAGCAATATTCATACTATATAAACAAAATTACTACATGCTCTCAATTTTTCGTCAAAAAGACTTTAGGGGTTCCAAGCTGATGCGTAAATTCTAATTATTTAAAATCATATCTCCGTAACTCTTTGATATATGAAATTACTTATCATTGCAAATATGTACATCCATTTATGATAAAAAAAACTTTTAATTGGAACATGTTTTTATAAAACCAATAATTTTCAAGCTATACATAAGTATATAAATATATTTTTAACTTTTCGAACTCTTAGGGTAAATTATTGCGAGCGTGAAAAAAAAAATCTAACCTGAGATTCTGATAGATGTCGACGTTATTTGACCCCCACACCTTAAAAAGAGGTTTTTCCAATGCCGTCTGTTTGTGTATCTGTTTAACCCTAAAATTAAAAGAAGTTTAAAAAAAAGCAGAAAGAGAAAAAAAGATTTTCTCAAAATCACCTCTAACGTTTTTAATTAAAATTGGTATCTAGACGTTGATTAAGATTGAAAATAATATATCTATTTTCATTTTCCCATAAAAATTTATTTTGGGGTACTTTACAGAAGAGTAAATTTCCGTATCTCCGAAACTATTTGAGATATTAAATAACTTATCATTGAAAAATTGTATTACTATTAATAATAAATAATTTTTATTTGGAATCTATCTTATAAAATCAATAGTTTCTTAGATATTGGCAAAAATATTCATACTATTTTGGGAGCTTTGGTTGTATAGAGATACTACTTAAGTGTTAAGTCCGTATCACACGACACTAGCTCGTACTTGAAATCCAGTGTGCTAGCTAGCACTGATCAGGATAACACGAAAGATCTGTTAAGTCTATGATAAAATGTTTGTATGGAGTTTTCCGCATTTGTGCTACTATCTAGATAAATATGTGAGCACTTTTGTTGTATTAAATAGCGGTCTCGGTGGCTCAGTAGGAATTTTAATTGCGTAGCACTACTATTATTACTATTATTTTGATTTTATTTTTACTATTAGTTGTTCTGCTAATCCATTTCACTTGAAAATTTTTTTTTAAATATTTTTAAGACCAAATGAATTTAAATAAATATTGGTTTCTACAAAAATTATTTACATTGGGTCAATATTAAGTTTTTTTAATAAAATCTGTTCAAGTGAAAATGGTTGGCACAATATAGTTCTTTAACCATTTCTAGAAAAACTAGAATCAACACATCAAGTTTAAATTAATGTTTAAGGAAATATAATTAAAAAGCAAACTAAGTTTAAAATAATCTATATTTATTTAAAAATTTAAACTTACACATTTTTTCACAAAGTACACAATATTTTTCAAATACAAATAAGTGTACATGTCTTAATATACAAAAAATAATCCCAATTAAAATCACCATCTATGTTTATTTATTTGGCATGAACATAATATTAACATGAAGAAAATCAATCAAGTAATATTATTATTATTAGCACCGCGTCTTACTTCTCGTTCGGGTTATACGTAAGGGTGATTGTGAGATGAAATGGAGGACCTACAGTTTAACGTGGAATCCTGACATTCCACACATTCACAAGTTGTGATTAATACAAGTCTTGTCAGACAGAGGTGAAGGAAGAGTTTGGTAATCAGATAAATCTGTGCCGGGACCAAGGATTGAACCCCAGACCCCCAACACAGAAGTCCTACACCTTACCCTAGACCACCAGGTCACCGATAATCAAGTAATAAATCAACTGTTAACCATTTTGTTTAATTAGCGATAGAATAGTTGTTTCCAACCAATTGCTCACTCACTTGTTTCAGGGCTGGGGAGGTGGGGGTTGAAATGTCTGTTGATTTAAATTATTTAAAGAGGTTACAATGGCGTTAGAGAAGGTGTAAAATTCAAAGAGAAATTAACAATTATAAAACCTAATTTACTGCAGTTAAAACAAGTAGGCTATTGACAGGTGTGCAGTCTTTATTGTATGCTCGTTTGGTTCGCCGGTGATGAGGTCGGGATTCAAATACCAGTCTGGTAAACTAGCTGTAAATTTTCTTAAGCATTTCTACCCTCCCCCTCCATGCAAAAAAGGGTATATTTAAACTAAATTATACCTCCCCCACCAATGTAATAAAATGAGCAAAGCCTTGAAGGGTAGAAGACCGTTAAAAAAGACATTAAGAAAAAGTTAATTTGAACACTTCTATGTTATCAAGGAATCACAAGGATATCATGGACAAAAAATGAGGTCAAACCTTGAAAACATTCGGAAACCAATAAAAATAAATGGTACGGAACCCCGCAGTATCGCTTTACAACTAAAACTCATAAAATTGTATCAATAGACTATATTCGCCAATATCTCAGAAACTGTTGGTTTTAGAAAATGTCAAATTAAAGTTTTTTATTTTTAATAGTACTACAATTTTGCAATGATAAGTTATTTAGTATCTCAAATAGTTGCAGAAATACGGAAATTAACGCTTCTGTTAAAAAGTTTTCATGGGAAAATGAAAATAGCCAGTTTTTTCCTCCTTTAGTAAACTACCCTTAATTTTAGGGGTAGATATCCAAATCCAAAAACCTCTCAGGTCAACCCTATGAAAATCCTAGATACCAAGTTTTTAGCTCGATCGGTAAAATAGTTTAGGGTCTAGTTGGAGGTACAGACAGACAGACTGAAATTCAAAATCATTTTTTCAGATCTAGGGAGTTATGAAACGTCAAGATTCATCAAAATCTTGAGTTCGATTTTTTTTTATGATCACCATATTTTCTCTACCTGTAAGATAGCGAGAAAGTAAAAAGAGAGTATCAATCCTCTAATCTTCAAATACAAGTGAGTTAGATGTCTATTTTTGAGGATTGTTTGGGATAAATTTGTTAAATACTTATGCTTAATCCTTGGAAAGTCTTTATCAAGTAAAGATTGAGAAACTCTTAGTTCCTGAACTATTTTCAACTGTATTTGGCACAAACTTTCACAACATACTGGGCTGATCTTAATCAGTAGGTATTTAATTCTAAATCCCTTGAATGTTGAGTTAATTTTTATAGAGTCAATACATGGTTTAAACATTTTTCATGTTAAGTTTTTTTTTTAAATATATTTTTACTTGGTAAGTTAGTTTGGGAGTACGTTTTTTATCACTTCGGGAATTGTTTTGTATGTAGCTCTAGTTCGACAAGGAGTTTAAAAAAATTAGTAACAACAGGGTTGCCACTATTTTCTTATTACAAAATTCCTTCTTTTTTCCAGGTTTTCCAGAGGAAATTTTCATTTTTCCAGACACCTAATAGATATTATAAATATAATTATAGGGACATAAAATTTTGTTTTAAAGAAAGTTTTAGAAATGAAAGAGTGGTAATTAAACACATGTTTAAAAATTATTTTGAAAACAGATGAGAAATGAATGACATACATTTTCTAGAAAGAAAAATTGATTATATTTGCTGTATGCCCTAAACGGAATGAAATAAGAAAAAAAGTGTAGATACCAAAAATACTTTTTTTTTTAGTTTAAATGTGGTGGGGCCTATCTACAATGTCTTACTTGATTTAAAAACATGTTAACCAATCTTAATTATTGTATATGTACTGTAGGCCTATAGACTAAGTAGCCCACACAAATCGTGAATAATAATTTACAATAATGAAATTAGCATGTGATTTCCCTCGCTGATTCAGGTGCATTTTCTCTAATAAACCGCCACCCTCATCCCTACCATATTGTAATAGATATAAAAAAAAGTCAACTCTCAATTTAGCGGGGTAATGGAGGGCTACAAAACCCCTTTATAACAATTTCCATGGTAAATCTGCAAACCCATTGAAAACTACCAAATACATTAAGTAATGATACAACACAATCATATATAAATGTATCATAACTATTGCTGAAAAATCAAGCATCAGTAAAATACCCTTAAACAACTTTTTACCACAAACACAATGATTAGGCTTAAGGCCCAAGATACCAATTTTGAAACAAATTGTTAAAGGATGTTTTAAAATATTTTATGTTTTTGAAAAAAATCACTCATCAGTAAACTAGCCCTCAACAATTTATGCTTTATGTACCAGCTTGTCCTGCAGAGGTGTCCGAAATTGACTCGCATCAAAATGAGATGCACAAGTGTGTGCATAAATAAACTTCTCTCTATGGGCCATCAAGAGTCGATTTTGGGAGACGTCTACCCATTTCAGATACCTGGAAAAATTAACCAATAGTCTAGTGTTTACATTTTATTTCCTCAAACTGTAAACAAACAAATAATTTCTTCTATAAGTATTGCCAATCATGAACCAAATAATAGGCCTACTGTTAACTAGCACTATTGTTTCTTCTTTTTTTTAGCACCATGTCTTACTCCCCGGTTGTGTTATATGCCATTAAATTGACTCATAAAAGAATGTATTGCCTATACTTTAGATAAATATAAGTTTTAATTTTTTAGGCACAACTTTATTTCCCCTCGATAAGACGGACTTTTCATAACTCGAACAGACCCCCGACCCCTTTAGTATGAGTTATCGAGCGTTGACTGAATTTCATAATTTAATTAAAAATATGTCATTTATATCCAAGAGATTATGTTTTGTTCCTTTGGGATGGTTAATAATAATAAAAATGTTAACTGTTATAATATATTAAAATACTTTTTCCTTAATATATGTAACTTAACTATAGAGATTAATTTTACCATTTTATTTTAATATCATAATAACCATACTATCTTGTGTGTATTTATATTAAAAAATATAAATAAAATAAAAAATCCCAGCACACTACTGTACTGGTGTACTATTTAGTGAGCCAGGATTCACAAGGTAATCATGCTTAATTAATAACTGTATCATACTCGGCAGTTAAAAAATATAATAAACATAAATAAGATTACCTCAATTTGTCCCATGTTGGAAATCGGAAAAATGTCAAGCCAGGATTTATCATGGAAGATCCGTAGCACCTGTCCCAAAGCAATTGTGGACGACTAGCATTGTTTTTATATTAACGTAAATAAAACTACCAAGTGAGACTGAGATACGCTAATTATAAATTCCACTGTCAATACAAGTCAAAATATAAATATTCAAATACAAAAAACCAAACATATAATAAACAATTGAAAATTAACACTAATTACAAAATATTAACTAAGGAGAAAACATCCTTGAAAATAATACAAATGAATTTGAAAACGCAAAATAAGTCAAAAGGAGACCAATCTATATAACAAAAATATAGTTTAACTAAAGAACACAATGAAAAATATGTTAAGATGGAGTCAAACAATGAGTCAAATACTGGTAATGTGTTCGGTGGGTCTAAAATTATTTCAAAATTCACATGATGAAGAAAAATAAATATGTATTTAATAAAAATTAAAATTTATGTTGAAAATAAATACATTTTCAATACAGGAAAAAATAGAAATAAAGGATTTTTAATTAAAATTAATGAAAAAGAGTCAAATATATTTCGACTGGTGCGAGCTCTAGACAAATATGTGAGCACTACATGAAGAATTTAGGCAAGGGGGAGAAGGGAAGAACCATCATACAAAATTTTACTATCCCAGTGTCAACCCCATGCTAGCTAGCACTAGCTAGCACGTCATCATCTAGCGTCGTGTGAATCAGAAAAAGTACACTGGTTCTGCCACTTGGTACTGGCTACCATACTAGTTGTGAGGATAGAACACGTGTTATTTTCGTACTAGTTTCGACACTAGTCTGTGTAATTCAACCAATCATGCGCGCTGAGACTGTTGTGTAGAGAAATGGTATAAATGACGCCAACATGGTCATCGGATGTGATTTTGTTGTTGGCAGAAAATTATTATAAACAACCTTGTTTATATAATACCAAATTGCCGCAGTATGACAATATATTTAATATATATAAATTTAATTTAAAACATGTCATCTAAAAACGACAAACTGTGTTCCAGACCCAATTTTAATCTAAATAAACTTGATAGCATGCCAACCTTAGACGGTTTTTTTCAGAATATAAAGTGTGCGTAGGCCTAAAAAATAACATTTGTGTATCAAGGATACTGTACTTGGACACCCATGGGCTTAGGGGCTTCTGACCACAATGTAAATAAATGAATACAAATTTAGAGAGATACTAAACGTTTGTGTCACCCCGAATGTATATTACCTAACCTCCGAATGTATTATATTTAGCATCCTGAGACCATTATTTCATCTTTCCCAACCAATCCCGTGTATATATTCTTTTTCCTACGCTCC
Source organism: Timema cristinae (assembly GCA_039000515.1). NCBI lineage: Eukaryota > Metazoa > Arthropoda > Insecta > Phasmatodea > Timematidae > Timema > Timema cristinae. The sequence goes on along the minus strand of JBCFYV010000898.1, from coordinate 41,670 downwards.
CTCTCATAATTTTCAATATCTTTATTAGTAATTAATTCAGCTGCTGCACTCAAAATTAATCTCTGACGTTCGATAAATATTTGCACTAGAACCTAGTACCAAACTAGCAGCGTGTGAATACTCTAGTCCCATTTCCATTGTACTAGCTAGTATAGGCCTACAGATATCTAGGTGCTAGCTAGCACACTTGATTTCTAGTATAAGCAAGTGTCGTGTGATACGGCTTTAACATAATTATACTCTAATGCCATCGAGTAAGTAAATAAGTAAATATCTAAAAAAGTTTATATTCTTTTTTCTTTAACCTCTTGGGAGAAATGTTTGAACGGCAATGATCTATCTCTATCATTTTGGACTTAATAGTCAATATTTACCTATTTTATTGGTCATTTGTGAATGAGAAATTTTATAGCAATGCGATAAACCCTAAAATGTGCAACCCTAATAAAATATCTCCCACTTTAACAGGAAGTTTAAATTTTAATACCAAGTGTTGACCCTTGTAGACACAATATCAATAATTTTTATTGGTCCAAATATTCAAATGAGGACTTTAATTCTTTGAAAATAGAATTATAAAATTTTAATCCGGGAGTCAAAAAATGTTTTACCTAATTATAACGCAATTTTTTATTATGTTTTCTAGTTTACTAACTTTGAGTAAATATCCCCATTTTTAAACAATAGAGTGAGAAAGTCTGTGCGTCGATCCGTACCATTTATTTAGTTTCAGTAAAGCTGGAAAGTTGAAATTTTCCTGGCAGGAAGGAGTGTGAAGGGGGTGTTAAGATATACGTACCAACATACGTTAATTTTATTGGCCTGAGGAATAGTAGCTTTATTTAGCGAACCTGATCCCACTGCTTCTCCTGACCTGACAAGAGAAAAAATAGTTTTCTACAACTTTGAAAATATATATATATATATATATATATATATATATATATATATATATATATATATATATATATATATATATATATATATATATATATATATATATATTTTAATATAATACGATAAAATATTCTGGATTATTTGCCAATTTCCCTCCAAGTAGTTTTAGTAAATCTTCTCCTTAACCCATTAGTGTAAACATGCGGATAGCCGGATAGGCTGCACGGATAAGTTAACTAAAATGATAAAAGTTATAACACACAATGAACAAACAAATAATTGCTTGCTGAGCCATCGTGCTCTTTAATCTAGTCTGAGTAAAAGTAATAGGTAGCGCCAAAACAACAAAATATTTTACCGCCATTTCAGTTTTAAACTTAGTTTACTATAAGGTGTATACTGTGTAACACAGATCACAATTATCACATTAGCAAATCAAATATTATGAATTTACAATTTAATGAAACAGATAAAAACTATTCTCCAAAGGAATTGAAAGAAAGACTTTTAAGAGTGCGAGAAGAATCTGCAGCCATAGATATGATGTTGAATAAAATAAATGAAGCCAGAAATAAGGTTCAGGTAAAATTACAATAGGCCTATTAATAAAAAATACTTTACACGGTTATTGGTTAATTTAGGCATATTAGGCAGTAACGACTACATTCGGGATACTCTTGTAATTACAACTAAAATGTGATCAAACGAATAATTTCATTTATTTATATTTCAAATCATTGCTTCTTATGCCGTGATCATGATCAACTTAACGTACACTTAATCTAAAGGCACTTGTCAGTGATAAGGATTCACGTAACTTAACGTAACAACTCTGGTAGCAAAATACAGACATTGAATATGAACTGGTTGAAAACAAATTGTTCACCAAAGTGAAATCAAATCATTTAGGGGTGATAAGGTTAGAAGTAGGCCTAAAGGCCCTGACACAAGACTCCGAAGGTTCTAGTCCGCAATAAATTGATGCCACAGTATCATATTGCTCTGGCCACAGAGTCCTTATCTGTAAGTCCTTACTCTGTGAAGTCACATGAATAAGTGAATAGTTGTTAAAAGTTGTAAACAATTTTGAAACTTATCAGTATGGAATTTTGTGATTAAAGGAGGGTAGTTCAGTTCTGTCAAAGCAATTTCCAGCACCACTTTACAAAACATGTGATATGTGATAATATTGTGATAGTAAAGATAAAAAATGTTAATACAGTACTTTGGTTATTTAATTTCACTCTAAATTCTCAAAACAAATGTATAGGTAGTTATTTAAACTCTTACTCAAGTGGGTTTCAATATTATTTCATTATATTTTGTAAGTTACCCCAAAGTACTTATCAGAGCTATAGTAGGTTTATTTAAATGTATTAAACATTTTGATTACAATTAATAACTAAATCTCATAAAAATTAGGTATGTGGCTATGGATATTTACCAGGGGGTTCGTGCAACTAAGAAGTTTGTGAAAGGGGTTCATGAGTCAAGAAAGTTTGGGAACCTCTGGACTAGTTTATATAGACTACCAATCACAGTCCGAGTAAATATGTGCATGCGCATTGAAATAAAAAAATTAATGAGAGTGGAGGATCCATAGTTATGAAAACATATACAAAATGAAAAGATGACTACACATCGAGCTATTTCAGAAACATTTTTCTTAAAGCTAAACACCTCGGGAAGAGCGGCTTCTAGGAAAATGTTTTCTGAGAAATACCAAGTTTTCATAAATATTGGCTTGGCTTTTGTAGGTTCAACACCTATATTAATAAAAATATTAAAAGGGCTTGTTTTGTTTTCATCCAAAATACTAGTTCATCTGTTTTGCATTTTCAGGCTATTGCAAACACTTATTTATTTTAAGTTTGATAGTTAAAATTGAACAATAAATATATTTCTTGTGATTGTACTTAACCTACATTTTAGTATATACTGGAAGTTTTCTCAACAAAGTTGTTTTTGGTTTCTTTAATTCTATTTGATCAGCTGACTTCTTGACGCTCGCTCCTTGCTGTAGACGAGTTTTCTTTAAAATCTTTTGATTGGACAAAGTCTTACCATCTCATTGGTTGAAACGGTCACATGATTATGGATATTGACTCTGTAATCGCGAGTAGAATGTCTTATGGAACAGGAACACGGACTACGGACCTATGGATATGGAGTTGTGTCAGGACCTTAAGGTTCTGATACAGACTCTGTATCCATAGTCCTGGTCCTCAAGAAATTTTATTCGTGATTGCACAGTCCATATCCATAAACATTGATCGTTCTAAACAATGAGATAGTCAAAAACTTTGTCAATTTGAAAACTTCAAAAGAAAATCATCTACAGCCAGGAGTGAGCAACACTCAGTCAGTTGATCAATAAAAGGAACTAAAAAATCTAACTTTGTTGAGAAAACTTTCAGGATATACTTAAAATATAGTACAATCCCATTAATATATTTATAATACAATCTATCAAACTTAATAAATTAGCCTGAAAATGCAAAACAAATTTAGGTACTAGTCCTGAATGTAAATAAAACAAGCACTTTTAATATTATTTTTGTGCTTCCTTTATCTATATATAGATTTTGATCTTTAACAAGAATAACCAATCACAAATTAAAATCTAATTATAAGCAATTTATTTGGGTGTTTTAAAATGGATCCCAACATGCATGCATATATTTATTCAGCTATGATTGGTAGTCTGTATAAACCACTCCTTAGAAAGTTAAATTTGATCTTCTTCTATGGAGTACGGACTTAAGAATAAGGACTCTGTGGCCAGAGCAATCTAATACTGTGGCATTGATTTCTTACAGACTACAAACCACAGTCCTACAGATACAGAGTCTGTATCAGGGCCTTTACTTGCAATATAAGCTTATTGGTTGCACAAAATAAAGTGTTACAAGAGGATTTCACGAAATGCGGAAAATAAAAATGTACCGAAGAATTTGTATGCATACCATAGACAAACAAATGAAGTATATGGTACTAAATAATCCTAGCCCTGTTGACGTCACTTGCAACATGATTAGCTATGCCAAGATCATGATAAACTTAACGTTAACTTAAAGTTAACTTTAACATAACATATATATAAAGCGAACATTAATGAAGGGTATCACATCTAGCCAGCCAATCATTATGCGAGTGACGTCAACCGGGATATTTAGTAATTAATTTGTTGGTATTGTGACCAATGCTTACTCTTTAGCATAAGTTATAGTGATCAGACATTGAAACAAAATAATTAAACTAAATAGGAAAGCTAAATTTATCAAAGAAGTTTGGTACCGTAATAGATATTTATTATATCGATTGAAAACTGTAAACATTCACAGATAATCACTGTACAACTAGTACAAATCACAGATCATTCTCAAGAATGAAGATGTTTGGCTTGGGTTGTTAAGTTACGTGAATCGTGATCACACATCTGTTTTCTTAAGTTAAGTGAATGTTACATTAAGTTAAAGTTAAGTTGATCGTGATCCCGGCATTAGCTAGAGCACATGATACACTTAACGTGGAAGTTCTCTCCGGAAATTTCTAAATGAAGTGAACATTAAGTTAACTGCATCTTGATGGCTTCCATTTAAAAACAAGAGGAGAAACTTTTTTTATCTTAAGTGAAAGTTGAGGGGAACTTTGAGTTGACCGTGATCTCGGCACTACTACCTGTTCAGGTTAGGTCTATAAGATACTCATTTATATGATAATTCTTTAATAGGATAGAAGTATGGAAGGAAGCATTTTAGAGGTAATCAACCTGTATTTGCGTGGAAGGAGAATGAGAAACCATCTAGGGAAAACCACCCTTAGTAGATCCAACAGGGCCTCAAACCCTGATATCCCCGTCTTCAGCAGGCCATTCTTAACATGAGTGACTTTTTAGACTACTAGACAGCTATAGTGTGAACCGAGGGCAGGATTTTCCACATTTGGTAGTACAAAAATCTTACATTAATTGAAGGAATAATATTAAGATCGGTGACCTGGTGGTCTAGGGGTAAGGTGTCAGACTTCTGTGCTGGCGGCCGGGGTTCAATCCTCGGTCCCGGCACAGATTTATCTGATTTCCAAACCCTTCCTTCACCCCTGACAAGACATCTTGTTAATGTGGGGAATGCCAGGCCTCCACCGTGGTTCGGATTCCACGTTAAACTGTAGGTCCTTCATTTCATCTCACAATCACCCTATCATTACACATTAGCGTAAGTGCGTATAACCCGAACGAGTAGTAAGACGCGGTGCTAATAATAATAATATTAAGATCAAGCCAAACTTTTGAACTCCTAAGTGGGAACCTCCTTTTAACTTGTTCATCGAGTCTCTTAACTATAACCTTGTTTTAAGCAAGTATTTGTGTTTTTCTGGCTCTCGTTGGCAGTTTTCTTGTATGGTGTCATAATGCATGGAGCAATCCCTTATCCTGTGTCAGCAATTTTAAATAGCTGTTCTTTTCAAGGGCTATCGTATCTACTACCGGTAGTCCATATCTACACCAAACTCAATGGTGATAAGTTGAACTTGTACAAGAAGCATCAACATTAATAAACTTTTATTCACTGTTACAAATAGCTTGAACATTAAAAGAAGGGTGATTTTTTTTTCTGTTAATATACTCACCATCCACTGATGGTTTCAATACTTCAACAAAGCCCCTACACAACATGGAAAGTTGAAAGTTGCCTGCCACTCTCTTGGTTTTTTTCTATCTATTGTCGGTTGTTAGGAAATTTTATCCAATCTTATGAATGTTCACAATTTTTTCTGACGACTTCCCTCAGTGTATAACTCACTGTAGACAGATGCATTCCCATATCCAACCACTCGAACTTAAAACTCTGGATCACCAATTAATCTTAGGTAAAGTTCAATTTTTTCCTTCAGTGATGAAGCACCCACCACCTCTTGTTTTGTTTGTATGGTCTAGAAAAGTTTTATAAACCTTAGGAGCATGGACTCTCATAAACAAAGCCATGTTCACGACTTAGAAAAGTCTTTATACAGGTACCCACAACCAGTAAATTTACTTAAAGATTTACGTATACTGCATGTTATGCTTGTAGATTTCAAGTATTTACTGGAAAATTAAGTAAATAGGCCTATTTAAAATATTATTCATATGAAACCTGGTATTTACATACAAATTACTACTAAAAGCATCTACTGGCCTTGATGCATACAACTCAATGACTTTCTTATCCAGACCTTAACAATTGAGATGAGGATGTAATACCCTGAATTATTTGTTGACGGGGACGATAGGAGTCCTTTTTATGGTGACTCGTGGAAATATCTTCCATAAGAAGATGGCCAGTTTTTTTTAACAAAGACTCATCTTGAAGTATTTTAAAGTGTTTTAAAACATAATTTAGGTAACTATTTTGTTGCCAGGAAAACCAAAATTTTGCTGTAATTTTATTTGAGTGGCTAACTTGCATGTGCAAGGGGTTTCCAAAATAGCAGCCTGAAGGGCACTTCTTGAGTGAGGTATCACAAGGAAGTGAGCTGCCAGACCACCCTTTGTGATAAATATAAAGACAAAACTGTTAATAATATTTCATTTGTCATTGTGCAAGCTTATAATATGAGCCAATTAAATCAGAGTGTACATTACAGGTTATACTAAAATTAAGCTACACACTTCCCACTGTGTATTATAACCTATATATGTGTTTAAAAAGAAATGCAACCCATAAACAATGCATTTGTATTAATTATTATTATCACCGCTCCTTACTACCCGTTCGAGTTGTACACTATTATGCTAATGTGTAATGGTAGGGTGGTTGTGAGATGAAATGGAGGACCTACAGTTTAATCTGGGATCCGAACCACGAGGGGGGCCTGGCATTCCACACATTCACAAGCTGTGATTAATACACATCTTGTCAGAGGTGAAGGAAGGGTTTGTCAATCAGATAAATATTTGCCAGAACCGAAGATTGAACCCAGGACCCCAGCACAGAAGCCCAACACCTTACTCATAGACCATCAGGTCCATGTGTATTAGTAAATTACAAACATTGTTTAACCCACTCCCTGGTGCAGGCCTTGAAGTTTTTGTTTGGCTGAACGTTACCTGGCATGGGAGCGAATCAATGTTTTATTCGGGGTTCCTATGGTCTGGAAAGTCAGGGGAAAAAATAATAGTCAGGGAAGCTTTAAAAAGGTCAGGGAAATGACAATTCATGCCACACTTAGAAAAAACAACGAAAATATTTTTCGTATTTACAGCGTCATAAGCCACTGCCCCAATGAAGAAAGCTGAGGGGCACTTACCATGCTCAAACTTGCTGTGACACAAGTTTTGGTAGCATTTTATTTTAGAAGGTGAACGCAGAAATCTCCTGACCCGCACATGACAATTCTTTTAACTTTAGTTATCCATTGTTTTGGTTCTTGTTCATGGTTTGGCATTGTTATCGTTGGTTACAGTGAATTAGGACTGATTCAGCTACACCAGCAATGTCTAACAAAAAAACAGTTTTTAACCAGCTCTGGCTAAGCCCAGAGCATTTCCCTGAATTCTCATACTGGGTCATTGGCGTTGAAAGTAATAAGTTGCAGGCATTTTTTAAAGTGTGCAAAAAAATTATAAACCTAAATAATATGGGAATGCTCTCTGTTGACTTTTTTCTCAAAAAAGTCAAGTGATTCAGGTTCACCGAACTCCCCTGTTTCAACAGAATTTCTGGCACACAAATACATTCTACCTAGTGGTGATTCGGCTGGTTACTCAGAGTTTTTCCGTTTCATCGGAAATCATAAAGCCGCAGAAGGAAGCTGTTGCCAAAAGTGAAATTAGTTTAGTGCCTCGAAGAAACCATAACACATTTGTTATAAAAGATTATATAACTAAGGCGGAAGTAATTTGGGATATGCAAGTTGTTTACAAAAAAATAAGTCTTTCAATTCATGCAATAATTTAAGTACAATATTTCAGTTGATGCTTCCCGAGTGTTCCATTGCCAATGCCTTTACCCTTGGTGGAGTCAAGGCTGCATACTTCATTGTGCATGGCTTGGCTCCATTCTTTCATAACAATTTACTGAACCACCTAAAATCATGTAACAACTTTGTAATTTGTTTTGTTGAAGCATTGAATAAAGTTATTCAAAGAGGACAAACGGACATTGTAATAAGATTCTGGGACAAGGAAAATCATAAGGTCATCAGTCGGTACTTAAATAGTGTGTTTTTCGATAGGAGCACTGCTGATTTACCGGATGGTATTTCTCCTCTTCTACTCTCTAAGTTGATACAAGTGTCAATGGATGGCCCAAATGTCAATTTGAAGTTTATAACACTTCTTCAGGAACACATCAAATCTGTCATAGACAATGAAGTATATTGTTTGCTAAATCTGGGAACATGTGGGCTTCATGTTGTTCATGGTTCCTTGAGAACAGGAGTGGAGTTTGTTGATTGGGATATAAGTAGCTTATTGCGTCACATGTACTACCTGTTCACTGACTCTCCAGCTCGTCGAGGATTGTTTACCCAGTTGACAGGATGTGCATCTTTTCCATTGAAGTTCTGTGGTGTGTGGTGGTTAGAGAATGCAACGTGCTTTTAAAGGGCATTACAAATTTGGGACCATGTTGTTAAGTTTCTCATAGAAGCAAAACTTCCTAAAACAAAACCCAAAACCTGTAGAGACACTGAAAAGAGCAGCTTGTGATCCATTCCTAAAATGTAAACTAGCTTTCTGTAAGACAATTGTAGATGAAGGTCAGCCTTTCCTGCAATGGTTCCAGACATCAAAACCAATGACTCCATATATTTTTGAAGCTGTAGAGAAACTTCTAAGATACCTTATGAATTGTCGCGTGAAACCTGATCTGATGAAGTGCACAGGTCCAAAGTTAGAAAGTTAGAAAGAAAGTTAGAAAATCAGAAAATTTGATCCTTAGCAAAAATATTGATGTAGGATTTGCAACAAAACGTTTGTTAGGAGAAACTGCAATCACAGTAACAGAAAGACAAAAACTAGAATTTATACATGAGTGCCGCAGTATGTTAACCACTATGATTGCAAAACTACAAGAAAGAAGTCCTTAAAACAGAAAGCTGTGAGAGGTTTTTCTTAATTGGATCCTTGTGTTATTCTACATTCACCTCAACTGGGCCATAAGAGATTTTCTTTTCTTTTGGAGGAACTCAACCATGCCAACATCATAAATGATGTTCTGGCTGAAAATGCCAAGAAAGAATACTTGCATTTTTGCAACCTCAAAAAATCTCAGCTTCAAGAAATATTTCGTCCTTGTGATCAGTTTAGTGATGAAGTAGGACTTGACACTATTTATTCTAATCGGAGATGCAAACTACAAACATCTTTGGGAAGTAATAAAGATCTGCCTTGTCTTGTCTCATGGAAATGCAACTGATGAAGGTGGTCTTTCAGTCAATAAATCTTTACTGGTTGAAACTATGCATGAAAAAACAGTCACTGCACAGCGTCACATTCATGATGAGATACAAGTAGCAGGAAGGATTAAAAACATACACATTAGCAAAAAGATGTTGGATTACGTGAGAGGTGCTCGGAAGCGCTATCATGAATATTTGGAGATGAAGAAGCAGGAAAGAAGTTAAGAAGACAAGAATAAGGTAGAAAAGAGGAAATTAGATATACAAGTTAAATATTAAGAAGGAAAAGAAAAAAATATTAATGATGGCAACTGAAGAGAAACGAGAAGCAATAGAAGTGGAGTTGCAAGAACTGAAGAAGAAACAAGCTTCACTTTATTAAATATAGCATAGTATCTTATTGTATGACTTTTGATAATTTTAATAAAAAGAAAGTTGACTTGAGACATGAATAATATGAAAGCAGACACAGTTCCTCCTGTTGTGAGCTATTCAGTTCAGGATATGTACAGTTTAGGTAAAATAAGACTGTAATGATACCAAACTTTTTAGTATGTTCTTAGTGGCCTGTTATTTAGTACGTATTTCTTCACATGATACCAAAGTGAATCAAGTTTGTTACAACTTTTTGATAGGGTTAGACATATTTAATTATTTTTCCATAATTTTCCCTGAATTGATTGGCAAGACGTCTGCTTTCTTATTCTTCCATGAGAGGTGACGCAAGGTTGGCTGTAGGGAAGGGGGAGGAGGTCGAAATAAATTTATTCAAATTAATATTTTCACATGTATAGTATCGTAAAGTTATAGTAGAAATTTTTTGAGAAATTGGTCAGGGAACTTGGGAAAATAGTCAGGGAAATTTTGTTTACAAATACTGTAGGAACCCTGTAAAAATATGAAATAATATAGTCATTAAATCAGTAAATTACAATGTGATTCAAACTGTCTTTTTTATTTGTAACTGTGTAATATATTTCATAATTCTCTAATTCCTAGTAGACTACTTTAATACAAATAAAAACCATGTTTATTTAAATTTTAAAAAGTATTATTTTTCATTAAAGAAATTAGTAAAAAAACATGTGGTGGCTGGGGGGAGAAGGGTGTGACATACTTTTGAGTTGGGACTTTTAGTAACTGATCAGGGGAAATCAGGGAAAAAATCGGGAATTTCATTGGTCAAGTTGAGTAGACACCATGATACCATGTTCTTTAAAAATATATAAACCTGTTTTAAATGTGGAGTAGTTTGTAACTAGGCCTACTATAGCCTTAACATGTTTTATCTTGGCAAAATAAAATCAAATGAGTAAAAGTAGGATTTAAGTAAAAGTAAAATTATCTGATCATTATTTTTCTTCCTTTACTCAAGAAGTTAGTGTTGTAATTACTATTTAATGCCAGTACTTTGAACAAACTCTACCAACTTATAGGATGCATTTGCATGTTCAAGTAAAACTACGAATCACACAAGGATGAACGTTTTCTGTATTATCAAGACAATCAATGAACATTACAAACAAATATATAATTATTTGACCATATTCATTAGACACTGGGACTTAACATCAAGCTCATCTAGTTTATTTTGCTGGTAATAGGCGAGTTTTCATGATTTGCTTGGCTACACCCTGGTATAGAGTATTACCAACCAAGTGGTTCTGACCAAGTGAACCGCAAAAATGATTTTGAGATGTTTTTCTTAAACAAAAATGGCAGTTGGAGTAGAGTAGATCTAACAACTGGTAGGTGAGTGAATTTAGGTACGTAATCTTACAACATATACTGCAAATCTACAGAAAATGAGCTATTTTATTTTTAGTTAGATTGGTGCTTATTTTTATTAGTCCTAATATTTACACAACATATCAAGCTAAACATGTCTTCTCAAAAATAACCTTAGAAAACATAAAATATGTATGCAGTACTAAATAGGCTTAGATCATATACTACTCTCTTTTATCCGTAACTAAACAGTTTTCAAGTACCTATTTACTGTCATATATTTCTAGCTAGTAATTGATGTTAATTTTAATTTATAAAAACTTAAAATCCATTGACTACGAAGTTATTCTCGTTTGAATCTAACATAAGAAGTGATGCTGTTTTGGAATTGGCATACAGATTCACGGCTCTTTGGTTGCAGCCCTACTGTTTAGTCTGGTCAAGGAAAGCGTTACCAAACCGATCTCTGGTATCGGCTCAGTCATAAACATTTCTTTAACATCAATACCAGTTCAAGTGGGAAAACGCCATGGTCATAAACATCAATACCAGGTCAACCGCGAAAACACACTTATTGTGAAGGTTGAGTTTTGAATCAAGCTCGGCTGTACGGGGAGTAGTTTCTCGGGTTTCTCTCTCTCTATCTCTCTCTCTCCACACACAAATATGAGTATTTTTCTTCTATTTTATCTTTCTTACCTCTACCATATTAGTAGAGGGGTAGTAAGACACTTTGTAAAAATAATTTATGTTCTATATATTAAAAGATGTTGTATACACTGATTTTGGTTGGAAGAACAGTAGAGAAAATTCAAACATATTTATTTGTGGCCAACAGTGATAACATTTTACTATATTATTTGTGTTATATTCTAGGTATTGATAATATCTATCAAAAGTGACAGCTGCAGATAACATGACTTGATGTATGGATATATTAAAATTGTTTAGTAACTTTATTAACTAACTTATACTGTTCTTCCTACAAAAAGCATAATATATTTAAGATAATTATAATAATACACTCTCAACCTTGTAATTGTGGCTTTGCTGCCATAACATCATTCAATTTGAATGTATAACCGTGCTAGGTAGCATAGCATGTCTCTAACAAAGTCAATAATATAATGGTCTTGGTCATTGTCTTGTCCTTAAAAAAAAAGTAAGATTAAATGAGTAGAACATTCTAGAAGAAGAAATGAAGTATTACTTTAATCCCCCCTGGTGCCACACCTCTTCAAAAAAAAAAGAGAAGTTTTTAAGAATTTTGGGGATAGCTAATTATAGCACCTAACTAATTACTGTGCAAAGTTTAATCTTTGTATTAAAAGAATACTGCAGATAGGACATGCTGATGGTCTGATTCGGACAAGACAACGGGCTTGTCAAAAGATAGAACTCCTACTAACAATAAGTTAAACAATATTAGCTATCAAACAAATTATTTCTTTAATCCTTTTAATGTCCACTTTTACAGATAATGATCATGCAACAAACAAGCTCTCTGGAAATCTTAAAACTTGAACGGGATAATCTTTTGAGAGGATTGTCTGGTGAAAATAAGACTCTGTATGTACCTCCTGAAGCCTACACAAACCAACCCACTATCACGGAGACACCTGATTCTATTAACGCAGAAGCTATAAACATTCAAGTGGATCCATTGAAAGGTATTTACTTTCTTTCTAATAACAAAGTAATACTGGTTTTACATCATATTCATTATGACATGTCTCATTTCACAAATATTTAACTCAATTGAAACTCACAACATCAAGCACATGGCCTTAGTTTTGAATTCAGTTTGGTTTTCCAGTGATGTAGAAAATGGGAATTGAATCCTAGACGAGTGTAATGAAGATTTTTAATAAATATTTTCCCAATCCCTCCATCAATTTCAGGTACATTTCCTCTATGTTACATCTTTATTATCCATACAGCATTATCATAGTTTTTGTAATTTATATTTATAACTCATTCTTAAGTTGACAAGCCGAATGTTGGCTTGATGTGACTTATATCCATCTGGAAGTGGGCATACACTCAGCCCTTCAGCTGGTTAGTGCTACCTGCACCATCTGGTATACATCCTATGTACTTGGGGATTTCAAGAACTGTGGTGGTTCACCATTGTCTTCCAAACTGAATATCTATGAGCAAGCACGAAAGGGCTTACCCATTTTGCCGGAAAGGTATTTTCACATACTTTTCAGGGTTCTTTTACATACCACAATTGGCATGGGACTTAGGGCTTTACTTCCCCTCCAAAGGAAGTTGTGCAACTTTTTATTGCACAAAATATCTGTCAACCTTGGTTGTGTTTGAACCCACAAACATTGGGTCCTGCGGGGAGCACTTTACCCCAAGACCACAAGGGTCAACACATATTAATATATATACACAAACAAATAAAAATGAACAGGTAGTGAAAGCTGCAAAAAAAAAAAAAAACTAACATGTATTTATATCTATAAACATAAATAAACAAGTTACACATTCCTTAAAGTTAATTGTTTAGTATTAGTTTTTTTTCAATTAGCCTACAAGTTGTATTTTTCATGTGTATCACTTTTGTAAAAACAATACTTTATTTTCAGCCATGCTTGCTGGAACATTTATAGCACCAGAAACATTTGGAGAAGAAGAAGAAGAAGAAAGTGATGATAGTTTCTGATAAGGATGGAACAAACAAGTTAAATGAAAAAAAATCGGTTAGTCGAAGTGACTCTTAAGTTGCCATGTTCCATATATTCAATATAATGTAAATTGTACCTTGGCTAGCACTGGCATAGTGCCAGAAACATCAGATCCATTATCATCATCATAATCATCATCATAATTATCACCACCGGTTTCCAGCCTTTGGCTGAGTCTTTTTAATAAACTCTTCATCTTCCTCTTTCCTTACATTACTATTACTTCTTCATTTTATTCTACTATTGACCTCTCATTCTTACTTTGTTTTTATCTGCTCCTCTCATCTCTCTGCTCCTATCATCCTTGGTCTCCTTTGAGGTTTTTTCCTACACACTTCATCTCCATAATTCTTGTTGGGAGATTTTCCTTTTCCATCCTCATTACATGACCATACCAATTTACTTAGCCTTGCCTCCTCTATAATCTCATGTACTCCCTAAATCCCAACTCTTTCCCATACAACTTCATTCCTAATTCTGTTTCTCCTCGTGACAACTTAGATGATCTTCAAAAACTCCATTCACATGGCCTCCAATTTCCTGATCTATCTTATATCCAATATTCTTGTTTCTGATGCATAAGTAACTATGCGTTAAAAGTACTTCCAAGTGCACTTTTATTTTCCATAGCAGGTATTTTACACACTTGTAAAACCACTCCTTCTGCTGCTCTCTTATTAGATCTTCTCTACTCTCCCCTTTCACCTCAATCATGCTTCTGAGATATTGTACGCTTTGTAAATTTTTTCACCCCCGCCCCCAAAAACTCCAATGATAATAAGAATAACAATAATTTAAATAAAAATTGTTGGGCTAGCTCAAATTTTGGCAAACATTCTTAGACTCACTGGGAGTGGTTTCCCATCTCAGGACCTCTGGTTGGTTCACTCAGTCGAAACAGATGCCTAGTCTGTATGATGGAAGGAGGGAATAATCAAAACAAACTAAATACTAAATTTATAGAAATAAAGACAAATATAATACCACAACTCTTTATATTACAAAGAAAAAATATTACATTTACTGGAATAGTTTTACACGTGCTTTGCACGTCTACAAGTGCAATAAGCCACACAACAATGAAACTACAATCCCTGTCTCCATGCACCAAGATATACAACAATATAATAATAAAGGATACTTTCTCAGGCCATTAATGTTCCAGTTATACGCAACAATATAATAATAAAGGATACTTACCAAGTCTTACCAAAAAGAAGGCCAAAACTATAAAACTTGCTACACTGAGGTAATAGGTCACCTAAACTCTCTTATTCTCAGACAAGATAAGGCCCCTTCTCGGGACTTCTTAGCGACCAGCTGATAGTTTAGTTATCAATGTCGGACAAATTATGTCTTTTTGCTTGTATGACCAAATCTCTTCAAACAACCATTTCCCCAAAATGTATCATTTCATTGATGAAAATGTATACACTTGTAGTCTTGGCAGCTCTATGAGCTGTAGATAATAATTATTCATATATATATATATATATATATATATATATATTATGATTTATATGAAAACGGTTATTGGCTTTGTTGCTATCCTCACCACCTGAACGAAAAAAAAAAAAGCCACCCAACCAAAGGGAATGACCAGCCTCACAAAAAACCATTCATCCCATCAACAACGGAAGAAAACACAAAGCCCATAAGCAAGCTAAACACGAAACACCAATATAGAAGCCAAATACAATGTTAAACCCCGTACCATCAAGTCATCAGCAAATATCATTGTATTGGTTCTTTCCTCCCAAAGTTTCATTTTCAATCTACTTATAACCATTTCCATTACCTTTACAAAGAGTAGTGATGAGAGGACACTCCCCTGCTTCACTCAATTTTATAAAATATATATGGAACCACTTTGCCCACCCCTGGTACCCTGTTCTCCTTTCATACATAACACACGGTACCCTGTATGACCTGTGTACTCACACTTTTCTTGCAGCTCTTATCATTTCCACTGTTAGTTCGTCCACTACCGGCATTTCCCCTGTTTTATCCTTCATTGTTCTTTCTTTTCCATCCATTATTCTAATTTTGTGTCTTTTTTCCCTCCTGTTTCTTACCTGGCTGTGTGATACTTTCTTGCTTCCTTCCAGTGTATTGTTCTTTTTTGTACTTGTCTTTTGATATTAAAAAATAGACTGAAGTGGGGTAAGTGGAATTGCAGATATTTTGATTATTATTTCAAAATGTTGACAAAGATAGTCTTCATATACAAATACTATTAAAACACAAAATTACACAAATCTTCCAATGCTATATGATTCTGACAAAAAAAATTTGCATTCCATAACAAGTGAGTTTAATTCTATTTATTAATGGTGTTGTAGTGGTTTTTATTTTTAACATAAAATTATGTTTTTTTTGTGAAATAGGATACTTTTGACTGAGGATCATCAAAAATCATTCTAAATACAGCAAGCATGAAGTTTATATTCCACTTACCTTGTGAAATAAGATGTCGAGGGTAAGTGAAATTACCTTGTACCTTCAGCCCTAAGAGCCATCTTACTACAAGAACTACACACAACTCATCTAGGCATCGTCAAGGCCAAAACTTTAGCCGTTCATACATTGTTGGCTGAATCTGGATGAGGGCATTGCCAAGCTAATGATATCCAGTCCAACTTGCAGTACAACCTAGGATAGTCTGGCCCTGCTTCACCCTCCTCAACCACTAACAGAGTGTGGCAAGCTCAAGATAAACAGAGGCCAGCCAATGGAGGAGTCAGTTCCAACACCAACCATTACTCTGTTGGAGAAAGTCTGGGTCAAAAGTTGTAGGATAAATGAGTCGAAATGGATCAATGTTAAAGTTGAGCAAATACTTGTACCTCAGAATATCCAGGTTTATCTCCCACACCTGGATGAGGCCTGAATTTTCCACAAGGATCAATCATTCAAGAAGGCCTCTTAGAAGTACTGAGAAAACATTACTTACAACCCAATCTAGAGTAAAACTCAAAAATGTATGGATCAACTGTACTAGCTTCGTGGCCTCTATGGGAAACAAAACCAGCGAAGAAATTCATTAAATAATTGTGAAATTAATGGGGTGGGGTTATATGTGGGATAGTACAGTAGTGCATTTGTTATTGTTTTAGCTAGTTTGGAGGAGAATGATCCGTGAGTGTATTTTGGTTGTGTGAAAACTAAACACGAGAGTTGTAAAAGAGAATGGTTTCGAGACAGTGTTGCTATGTAAATTGCTCTTAAATGAAAAGTACCAGCCGTGATTCCACTTGCAGCACCTTAAACTAATTATTTTGTAAGTACATTAGCCCACTTCATCCTAATTTATTTTAAAGTGTTTAGGGTCTATCTACTATATGATTGGGTGTCGCACTTATTTGGAAGTAAAAGGTTCCTGACTGAAAATACCCTTCCCTGAAACTTTTCAAAAGCTATTTAAAGACCTTTAAATACTTTTGTTATTTTTAAAGTAATTATTTATTGTATTAGAAATCAATATTTTCCAAGATAAAAAACAAAAAATGACTGTAAAAAAAAAATAAACCTAAAAGAAAATTTACATTGCTATTAATGGTAAAAACTACTTGTTTCCTACTTTATTTATATTCTATTTGATTTGGATTCAGGGCTCCTAACCATAGATAAAATTAGTCTCTAATTTATTGATTTTTTGTTCTACAGTTTAGATGATATGTATATTTATCAATTCTTAATAAATTTTATTAAAAATGTTTCCCTATAAAGACTTAGCTCTTTAAGGAAAGATTAGCCTACTCCTATGGATACCATAAACATCGCAAGTGGTGTCTGTTTGTTTCAACGTAGAAATTCCAATAATTTTATTAATGTTTCTCCGGGTGAATTCTGGTATATTTCTTCATACTCACCCTCCTCACCTTAGATTCAGTTAATAATAACTCTACTCTTAAAACATTTTAGAAAACATTCTAAAATATTTTTGAAGTAAGGAGTTCTGTAGTGCAAAGATAGCTAGACTTTAAACTGATGTGTTAATAATTTTTACCGTACTCAATAAAAATTGATGAAAATAGTTTTATGTGCGTTCACTATTTATAAAGAGTTCAAATAAGATTGAATGTACATAAAAAGGATTGATTTCATTGACGTTTTTATATTGAAAATTTTTAATGTTACATAAAAAATCTTAAAACAATATATTAATGCTGTAGATTGAGTAGGTAAATTTTAATTTAACAAAAAATTGAATATACATAACTATTGATTCCATTGATTTTTTTATTGAAAATTTTGAATGTTACATAAAAACAATATATTAATGCTGTAGATTGAGTTGGTAAATTTTAATCTAACAAAAGATTGAATATACATAAAAAATATTGACTAGTATTAACATTTTTTAAGAATTTAAAATGTTGAATGTTACATAAAATAACCTTAAGACTATACATTAATATTTATAAAAAATGTATTACCTTATTCGGACACTTAAAACAAATTAAAGTGTAACTGGTAGCAAAGCAAGGAAGAATATCGTAAATGGGAATGTCAGAATGAACAAAGTAACACTTTTGTAAACAAGAGCAGCACATGGTGATCTTTGAGGTAACAAGCTTCCAGCAAGACAAGAAAACAAGAGGTATATCGTGTGTGCATTTGTACCGTCCGTGAATGTGGGTATGTGCATGCGCAGATGACGACACTAGTTGTAAGCCGAGGCTCTTAAACAAATGTTCTCGGCGTAGCCTATGGTGTTGTCCTTGCTCTTTTTAAAAGACTCCTGACACTTCTCCTCAAGTCTAAGATCACAAGAAGAAAGAACATCCTTATGTCATGCCAGCTTTCCCAGCAGATTTTGTGCACCAAGTATGCTTTGATCTTGGCAAAGCTTTGGTCACAAAACAGCTACTTGGTCCTCGGTCGATATGTGACTCACGGGGAAAGACTTGTCCTGCAGCATGTCCCTGACAAAGTGGTAGCGGATGTCAATGTGTTTGCTCTTGGAGTGGAATGTTGGGTTCTCGGTCAGTCTCAGCGAGCTTTGGTTGTCACAATAGATTGCTAGATCTGCCAACTCGTCAAGGCCCAACTCACGGATAAAACAGTGAATATAAATGGCCTCTTTGACACATTCTGATAAGTCCATATACTCAGCTTCTATGGTTGACAGAGCCACTGTCTTTAGTTTCCTAGACTCCAAAGAAATCGAGCTTCTGTTGAACATGAATAGATAGCCTATATAGGATCTTATATCCACAGCCCAATTACACTAATCGGCGTCTACAATCCCTTTCGATTTTTCTGGATTTGTCCTGTGAATTAGTCCGACATTGGATGTCAGTTTTGCACATGGGTCGATAGGAGTACTTACTGGTTTACAGTCGGTCATGTTAAAGCGAGCCAGAAGTTCCCGTACATAACCTTGCTGTCATAAAGAGATGTACCCAACACCTTGGTCGATCTCAATGTGCAAACAACACTTCACATTGCCAAGATCCTTCATCTCTAAATGCTTATCCAGCTTCAATCCTAGGTCAGCGATTCTTTTTGGATTTTTAGACGCAATAAGAATAACGTCTACTTATTTCGCTATCAATGTCGCGTATCCAGATTGTTGTTCAAGTTTTCTGTTCAAGTAGGCTGAAGTGACGTCAAATTGTCTGACCCTCATGCTGAATCTCGCTGCCAGTGATAACATGAGGCGAATTGATCCGATTTGTGCCACGGGTGCAAAAGTCTCTGAAAATTGAATGCCAGGTCGTTGATTGAATTATTGTGCTACCAACCTTGCTTTTTTCTTTTTCTCAATCATGCCATCAGCTTTTGATTGGTTGTGCAAAAACTATGCGGCACTCGATGACTATTCCTTGTTCAGGTCGGTCAACAAGCTTCCACGTATTATTTCTTAGAACTGACTTAATTTCATTTACGATAGCTTGGAACCATTCTTGATCATCATTGCTTGATTCATCAGCACTTCAGAGATGAAGGTTTGCTCGATCTCCTCGACGATTTCATCTTGTTCAAGGACACCGGAGTGATAAATCTTCCTCGAGCCTTTCCCTACAACTTTTGGTCGACCACTTCCTCTAGGCTAGTGTGGAGTTTGAGCTTCAATTATGTCATTGTTGTTGTCATCCATTTCGCAAGTAGTGTCATGTTCGACATCCACAGAGTTGACGAGTACGAGCGACTCTGCGTCAGGACCGAAGCCACCAAAGTTTTTTTTTCCTTTTGCTCAGTCATCTGAGGCCTATGTCAGATTTCCTTCCTCATGTGGAGGATTTTGTTCGTGGTCCACGTGACGTCAATCATGCCTTCAGTGAACGGTGATAGGTTGGAGTTTTCGAACCGTCGACATCAGAAGCATTGGTGTTCTTGAGCTCGTCCTATATGAATTTTACATCGTGGCTGATAATTACCTTTCTCTTTTCCGATGAACAGATGCGGAAGGCTTTGGATTCCTCCAAGTATTCAAGGAAAATTCCCTCCTGACCCCGCTGCTCGAGCTCGCCCTTGCCAAGTTCTTGATCAGGGCTGCTCTGTTCCGGGTTATGAGGAACAGCCAGTTGTCAGGTAATCCCTTGCTTCTTCAAGTATTTATCAAACTCTAGGCTTGTGTGCGCGACCATTATCAGATTGTAAGCACTTGACCTTTTTGCCCTGCTGATTTTCTATGAGGGCTACGTATTTCATTGTAGCATTGAAAACCTCAGCCTTTGACTTCAGGAACCTGACTTCACACCATCTCGTGGAGTCATCAATAAACTCGAGGTCCTTGACATTTTCCCCTTTGAACATACATCACAGTCTGGTTTAGTCGTTTGTGTGAGTTGCACTCCAGTCATGACCTCTTTGAGTATGGCGTCTATAATGTATCTCGTGTTTGCGTGTTCGAGTCAGTCTGTGTAATGATTTGAGCAGAACTCTAACCATTTTTTGAGGGAGTGATGTGGTACGAGCGTCATCTTCAAACTGGTGCAAGTAATAAAAATCCCCAATTCTGATTTAACGTACCGCATAATTTGACACTGATTTTGCGGAAATTGTACAAATCGTGAACTGTGAACTGTGGCACCACTATCAAGACACCATCAATGATTTTGTGCTGATGTCTCAGTGGAATGAAAAAAAAACATGTTTCTAGTTTCCTGGTGACCTGGTGGTCCAGGGGTAAGGTGTCAGACTTCTGTGCTGGCGGCCGGAGTTCAATCCTCGGTCCCGGCACAGATTTATCTGATTTCCAAACCCTTCCTACACCTCTGACAAGACATCTTGTGAATGTGGAGAATGCCAGGCCGCCACCGTGGTTCGGATTCCACGTTAAACTGTAGGTCCTTCATTTCATCTCACAATCACCCTACCATTACACATTAGCGTAAGTTCGTTGAAACGTTCTGGAATTACGGGTCCCTTCGTTGTGCGCCAATTATGTTGTTCTGATATTTTACTGCCACGATGGACGCCAATTGAAGAATTATAATTAATAAACACTTATCATTTTGACATGTTTTTTATTTCTGAATCTGTTTATTTATTGAGAAAATAGATCATGCCGTTGAAATATATACGCGGCCTATTGTATGAGCGCGGACAGGTGTTGCTGGACGCCAAGTGAGTTCTGTCAGTATTGGACACCCACTAACTTTACGTTGCACCCTTCTTTGTATATATCCCTTGCTCATGGAAGCTTCGAGAAGGTTTAGTTTAGAAAAACAAAATACAAGACAAAAACATCTCGGTCTTACTAGAAGCTTCGAGAGCCGGAAAATGACTCAAGTTACATTTTAAAATCTCTCTTCGAACCTTCGAGAAGAGGAAGTTATTATTTGAAATATATATATATTGTCAACCTGACTTGACTGGTGTCACGTGCGTGACGTCACTGATCAGTGGCTTTTGCCTTCTTAGAAGAAGAAGTGCTTTAAGCGCCATTTAATATACTACATAATTTAAATGAAATAAGATATGTTTATAAAATTAGGACGATATTCTTGTCAATGCTTTCACATACTTTTCAGGGGCAAATCAATTACATTACAATACCCTCCAAAGTGTATCTGAAAGTAGAGACTTAGTCGTATACTTTTTGATACGCTTTGCTAAAAAAAAAAAAAAAGACGAGAAAAGACGACATGATCATTTTTCACACACCCTGTATAAAATTTCACAAATAACAATATTTTGAAACATCCTGTATAAAATTTCACAAATTGGATAAATTCCAATAATTTGGAACACTCTGTATAATGTTGTTCTTGAATGATAATAATATTTGAAGTGGTGTTCTTCGACTGTAAGTTTACATGAAGTATATATATTGAAGTTATATAAATCAAACATTAAAATATAAAATGTTAATAAAAAAGTTGAAATTAGATAAATCAAATATCAAGATATAAAATTGTTAAGTATAATTACAATTAATTGAAATAAAATAATCAGTTTATTATATAAAAATTTGGATTTAATATAAAGATTTGAATTTAATTATTACTAATCAAAGTTTTTTATTTTTTATTTAAAAAAAACAAAATTCTTTGCTATAACGTCCTTAAGATTGATTAAAATACATATAACTTTTTAATAAAATAATGGAATATAATTGTCACTAATCAAAGTGTCTTTTAATTATTTATTGGTTTAAACACTTCGTTGCACTTTTTATTTCAATGATCCTTCACGGATCCACTTTTAATTATTAGTATTAACATACTTAACAAACACTCTTAATGCTACACATACTCTTAAAAGCCTGACGGCCAAATTCGCTATATGAGCCATCACTTGAAATACATTTACTGAATACTTAGCTTAAAAACACAAAAAAGGATAATTCACAAAATAAACTTAATTACTTAAAAGATAATATAATTACATTAATTCGGACAGAGAAAGGATAATAACAGAACATCTGAACCACCTTACCAAAATCTTTATTTATTCATGAGGATACCTAATCTCAAAACAAATTTAAAATACTTGAAATATATAGACGATAATCTTGGAATCATAAAGCACGTTTAAAATTAGTATGAAATCATATATTATACCATTATAAAATATTGAAAATTATTTTTTCCCTTCTTAATTGAATAATTAATTTCTCATTAGTGAAAAAACTTTAACTGTCTCTCTCTATAGATTACAACCTTTTTGAATATTGCCTATTTGCCTGAGGCATTACAAAAAAATGAAATTATAATAAAATCTGTAGTAGCTTAATTAGGTCTAACACCCTAATTAGCTCTCATTATCCTTGTTAATACATCATTATTACATCACGTAATCACAGAATACCCTTTTAAACTTCTTCATAATCTCCTCAATATCGTTAAACTTTAATCCAGAACTAACCATTGGATATTTATCGCATATTATTTAGTGGAAAGCTTAGGCCTTTGCCTCATTTATTATAACTGACTTTTTTTTAAAGGCTGCGTGCTAGCTCTATGTTTGTGAATACCTGCTACCTGAACTTGGTGATCCCTTTGACTCACCACTTATAAAAAAATGAAATTATTCATCATGGCTTAATATATCTAAGTCCATGGCTTAATACATCTTAACCTCACTCAATAAACCTCAAAAACCTCACTCAATCCTCATCAACGCTGCTAGATGCCCTCGGCCATCCTTAAGAGGATATTAGACCTGTACCGCCATTGCTCCCAAATGTGGCAAAGAAGACCGTGCAGACTCTTAGGGAAATCATGTTTACGAAACAATAAAAAATGCTATAATATATTATTTTGCATTTTTGAAGAGCGTAAGAATATGGCAACGTACCTATGTTTTAATCTATTTCATTATATGTTTGAAAAGCTCATAAATCCTTAATAGATTCGTTTAAAATAAATCGTGATTCAGAAATAAATAATAAAAATTTAAAAGCTATATATATACAATATTATCTAACTAAGACGTTTCCATAAAAAAAAATCCATAGTCACAACAGAAAAAAACGAATAAATATTATTTTAAAACGATTATTTTTTTAACGGTTGTTCTGATATCTGGAGGAAAGAGTCTGAACTACCCGGACGAGGAAATGGTTTTGGGGAGGGGGGCAGGGGAGGTTTGTTGAAGGAAGTAAACACAAAAGGAATGTGGATAGTGTCCGCCTGACCCAAGCCTGTTGCTTTGGGCTAAAGGCAGATAAGAGAAGTCAGAAATAACTCATTAGCACATTTATGCTACAGTAGTATTGACGTTTGTCTTGAGAAGTCACAATGAATACTTCGGGATTTGACAGAAGAAGAGGCTATATATAAATCACATCTACATTTATGCGCCCCACGTAAGAAAAGACGAGGAATAGAATTAAAATAATATTGGAAACAAAGGTAGTCTACAAATTTATTAATTTAGAACATGTAATTCCAATTTAATTATCTATTTTTCAAGTAAAATATGTAAAGCTGAATTTATATATTAATCTATAAAATGATAATTTACAGCTAGAGAAAATATCAAATACCTTCCTAATAAATTGGGATTTTTTAAACGATGCCCGATTGAAATATTCCAATAAACTAAATTTAGGATTTGGGATATATTAAAGGTGATATCGAAACAAATATGCCAGCGTTTGCCTGTAGTGTGTATGGGAACACCTCAGTGAAAACAATAAATGTGTTGAAAAACATTCATAAAGAATCATTCTTTGACAGGTTTAAAAACTATTTTTATATCTTGCAACTTTGTTTTTGATAAATCCTATCAATGACAATTTAAAAAAATCCTATATAAATAAAGATATAAATACTGTATCTTTCTTTATTTGT
The DNA here is from genome assembly GCA_039000515.1 of Timema cristinae. Lineage (NCBI taxonomy): Eukaryota > Metazoa > Arthropoda > Insecta > Phasmatodea > Timematidae > Timema > Timema cristinae. The sequence goes on along the minus strand of JBCFYV010000898.1, from coordinate 17,213 downwards.
TCTAAACATATCTTTCTTCCAAGACTACTATAGGCTGTCGTGAATCCTAACTGTATATTACAAACTTGTGAAAAAAACCTAAACTGTAATGACGTACACGCTAAGTTCATTTAACGTGGTTTCCCGTTGACATAGTCATCGGGGTTCAAATCCCGGCCGGGTGTAGCTATGGTATTTTTTTAAATGTTTTCCATACACGTCTTCCTTGAAAATTTGGGTACATTTTAACTAAGTTTTACTTTACCCATTTCAACTCTATTAGCTTTATTGATATGCATGTTTCCCGGATAGGTATTAAGACCCCGAGAATAAAATAAGGTAATTTTTATTAATTACAAAATTATTGGACCTTAGGGAATTAATTGCAGTGCCTACAAAAATCAATAAGAGACTTTTTTATTTTTATACACCCACTTTGGTGGCCGCGTGATCTAAAGCTCTACTCTCGCAATATACTATAGACTGTCGATGACGGGAGTTTAAGGTTCGAATCTAGGTCGGGTGTACTGAGGGTGGTTTTCCAAAATGGTTTACTACTCTCCCTCCACGTAAATGAGGGCATACTTAATAGTGATATAACCTTCCTAATCCCAAAACCCTTAGCTTAATTAGTACATAAGCATAACACCCGAACGGGTAGTAAGACGCAGTGTTAAAGAAAATACTTTTTACCGTATTTTTCAATTTTAATTTTTCATACCATTAAAGAGCATTTTGGAGACAATTGCAAACTGATTTTAATTGTAATAGAAAAAAACCAAAGTTGCTGGAGGCAGATAACGGTGATCTAACTGAGAGTCCACACATCACATCTATTGAGACTGTAGTTGTGAATGATGTTAGTTATGCCGTTCCATCAGAACATTACTTTGATATGGATAATTATAGCGCTTTTACAGAACCACAAAGGTAGGTGGATCCAAAAGACACATTTTAATATAGTTCATTTAGACTGTTTTTTATGTTTATCAGACTATTCATATTATAGGCCTGCTTATAAACTAACACTGGTAATAAATTAAAATGTTATCAATGTTGACCAACAAAAAATTGGTGTATTTTATATAAAACCCTTCTTACCAGAATCTACCATTGCAAATCATAAAACCAAGCTAAGAATGAGCAAGCTTTAAATAAGCTCAATGACTATTTAAAAAAAAAAAGTTTGTAATCAGACCAATATTTTTACAAAAGGGAAATAAGTTTATTTGTATATTGAATAGATTGCAATAAAACCTTGTAATAAAAAATAAGTCTTCCTTTGCACAAAAGTGATGTACAGTATAGGATCTTTGTTTTAACGACGGGGCTAGTACTATTCCGGGGCAAGGTGGCCCAGATATAATAAATATATACGTACATAATATGTAGTGCTTAAAAATAGCATAATCACGATCATCAACATATCTTAAACAGTGGTGGATTCCGGAGGGGGCGATAGGGTTGATCTCCCCCCCCCCCCCCCCGGAAAGAAAAAATATCGAAAATATTGAAAATAATATCTTACTTTAATTTTGTAAAGAATGACGCTACCATTTCCCTTGCCAAACTCCTTCATAACCTAACATCAAAATAAGAGTTTGGGAAATATCTTGAATAGGAATTTGTCACAATTTAAATCACAAATCTTCTCTGAAAGTTTCCTGGATTCGGCTGATGTGCCCAGCATACTTCTAGCTGGAATAAATTTCATGTGAGGGAAACATTTCTTTACAGCGCATAAATTAGTACATTTTTAACTTCAAATTATAATAATCTTAGTTTTGCCTGGAATACTGATACATTGTTTGCTAAATTTTGTAAAGAATAACGCTACCATTTCCCTTGCCCAAACTCCTTCATAACCTAACATCAAAATAAGAGTTTGGGAAATATCTTGAATAGGAATTTGTCACAATTTAAATCACAAATCTTCTCTGAAAGTTTCCTGGATTCGGCTGATGTGCCCAGCATACTTCTAGCTGGAATAAATTTCATGTGAGGGAAACATTTCTTTACAGCGCATAAATTAGTACATTTTTAACTTCAAATTATAATAATCTTAGTTTTGCCTGGAATACTGATACATTGTTTGCTAAATCTGAGATGTAATTATTTTTCTCTTGATTTCCTCTGAAAGTTTTCAAAACCTTGCCTCTGCTGCAGTAAACACGATCACCATATTTGGCCTCGGTTTCCATTGAGGAATCCTTTGAATTGTCGGTGATTGAGTCCTCTGATTTAATGAAGTTCTCTGTTTGCACTAATGTCCGTATCAGATTTCTTTAGCCCAGATATTTTACAACCAAATTTTACTGGTGTAAGCCTATAATGCAGTGATATGCAATAAGTGTGTTGGCGTGGCAAAGTTATCACATATGCTTTGTGAGGAGAGACACTATTCCATTGTTTGCTCTAATCATTGTAGACAAATTTATACAAATACCTTTTTGATGCCTTGCAGCCTTGATCTGTCCATCCATGGAGTACAGAAAGACGAGTTATTAATAAATTTAGAATTCTTACGTCACACCTGGAGCAAATATGCTCATTTGAACGGTTGATGTTATGTCAGAGAACTCATATATGGCTAGTGAAAAAATAGATGCCAATTTTTTGAAATTTTCAAAAATTTCGATGCAATAATACGTGCAATATCTGTGACACTGCGTTACATAGATATTCAATCAAGACATATTTACTCAAACTTCTTCACGCAATTAACACAAGGTTTTTACGATACGGCTATCAAACAATTATTAACAAAGTCCCCATAAATAAACGGACTCGATGTCATAGCTGCTGTTGAAGTATCGGTAGACTTACTAAGCATAAACTTTAAATGCTTTCGTCCCTTAATAAAACTTTTAATCATATTTCGCTGACAACCTAGTCTAAGTAATATGAGAATATGCTAGGAATTTATTTTGCAAATTTCATTTAGTTGGTTGGCCGCAATAAATGGCATGGCGGGCCATGGGTTGTGCACCACTGTCTTACCCTATCCGTGAGAAAAGGGTTCATTTTTGCCTTAATATGTCCTACTCTTCTAGAAGTCATGCTGTTGTAGTTTCTTACAATACTAAAACTCCTCTATATAAAATACACAAAGTAATGTACCAAGCTAGTCCCGGGAAGTTTACTAAGAAGATGGAGATGTGAAGACTTCGTCAAATTGAAAGAACAAGAAGTCTGCCTGCAAAAGTGAAGAAAAAGAACCCATTTAGACCTAGGTTGTCTAATAATGACAAAGACTATGGGCCTTGTGCTCAGAAGCCTGATATGGTTACGGAAAAATTTGATAGAGAGAAAATTAGATTTATTGCTACTTTACCAAGCACATCAGAGCAACGTGAGGAGCTTGAAAGAGGGACACTTCTCCAAAGAAATAGTGGTCGATGGAAAGAAGTACGGTGAAAGCTGCTCACTGCCTCTAACTTTGGACCCGTTTGTCGAAGACTTTCTCACACATCTTGTGAAAAGGCTGTTCAAGGTATGCTCTATGATGATTTTGACACAGATGCAATGCTGTACGGTAGAGATGATGAGAAGAATTGTATATTGGCTCTTGAAAATAAAATGAATATTAAAGTTGAGCCTTGTGGGCTCTTTGTTGATCCGGAATTATCTTACTTGGGAGCAACTCCCGATGGTCTAATAGGATCTGACACCATTATTGAAGTGAAGTGTCCACCCTCAGCAAGGAACATGACACCAGAAGAAGCTGTTTTAAAAAGAAAGTTTACTTTTTGAAACATAAGCAAGGACAAAAGAGAAATTACGCGCATTAACAAAAACACATACTACCAAGTGAAAGGCCAACTTCACGTGACCGGGAGAAGTTATTGCCTCTTTGTTTTATGGAAAAATGTGGGTATAAAGGTCGAGAAGATTTTCAGAGACGATGCATTTTGGGCTAGCCACATGGAGAAAAAACTGAGCCAGTTCTATCTAGATTGTCTCCTGCCAGAGCTTGTAGATCCAAGACGCAGACGATCCATGCCGATTAGAAATCCACCTTACATAACAAAGGCTATTGAAGACAAACAAAAGGCTGACAAATGTAAGGCAATGGCCCTTGAGAATTCCAATTCAAAACCTAAAGTGAGGCGAAAGCTTTAGTTATTAGGCTTCCAAACGCAAATATAGAGCTAAACTCCCCTTACCTCAATTTTGACTTGTTTTTAATTGTTTCGTGATTATGTGCTAAAAACAAAATATATAATCTCTAAAATTATGAATAGTTATAAAATTAAAATTGTCGACTGTGTTTGTTGAAAAGTTACCTAAGCTCAAATGTCTTGTATTCTATGGTGATTGTGATCGTTTTATAGAGTTCTATATAAGGGTGTGTCAAATAAATTGCTATTTGCTTCCCATAAAATTATATAAAACAATTTTTTTAACTAATTAATAAAATAATCACAACATTTCTAAGTGGTCAAATGCGGGTAAATGATTGTTTCGGAGCGTATATTGACATTTCGAAAAACTTTTATCCAACTATGTTTTTAAATTTCATATAATAACTATAGTATGAAGAGAAATATGTTGAATATATGAATGCGAATGTGTTCAATTCATTATTTTATAAAATTACTGGTGAATGTATAGAATCACCAAAAGTAAAAGTAATTTACCAGTAATTTTTTTAATATACCTATCCACTTTGGTGAAAGTATGAAACATCAACGGTATTTTCTACATCTACCATTGATTTTATAAAACATATAAGTTATGCTGAATATATTATAAAACATAACTCAAAACTAATCAAACCTTTCCTTAGCTTATTAACATTAACCAGTGACTGATGGTAATTTTATAAAATCACCGGTGACTTTATAAAATTTTCAGCGATTGAAATAGTGTTTTTGTAGATTCACCCAATGTAAAAAATACGAAAAGTAGCAACAGATGAATAAAGGCATCTGATTGGCTGAGCGTTTGAGTCACTCAGTACACAAGCCAGCTCGTTAATTATATTCTCAAAGATAATGGAAGATAATCTTAGTTGTTAAAAATTAGGTAATATGTTAGAATTTGGAAGAATAAATAAACCTTAAAAATACACACCTCTACAATCAACATTGTTACTCTACTTATTAAAAATAAATGGTACGGACGACGGTGCACCGCACAGTCTTTCTCCATCTCTCATATTAAAATGGACTGATTTACTAAAAACTTGTAATAGTTGTGAAACGAAATAATAGATTCCCCATATTTTTACAGAAACACTCCACCAAAGGTCATAAAGGAAATAATATACACTGCTAGCTATTTAATTCCTTACTCCATGGCAATAGATTATTCAGAACACTTGCAGAAATGTAATAAAAGGGGAACATCTTTGTCCACCAAAGAGCATAATAAATTTCATATTTAAAAGATCCCCAAATTTATGTTTTTATATTTGCTTATATCTCAGAAACTATTGGTTTTTTGAAATATGTTTCGAATAAAATATTTGTTATTTTTAACAGTACAAAAAAAATACAGTTCTAAGTATTTTAGTATCTCAAATAGTAGCGGAGAAATGATCAAAATTGGAAATTAACCCTTATGTAAAGTAACCTTAAAGTCACTTTCATAGGAAATGGAAAATTGCCATTTTGTTTGTAATATTAAACAATACGTAAATAAAAACATTAAACAAAACATTTGGCTCTTCACTAAATATTAAAATAAAATAAACATATGTTTGTAATAATTTTCAAAACAATTAGGAGTTTTAACTTTTATTTATTTATATTTTATCTCTAGAAAAAAATTATTTCAATAAATTTATTTTGTGTAAGTGAACTTATCTAAAACTATGCAAACTAATATAAACATCCTAGGCCAAACCTAAATACACTTTAATTGACTTGTACCAATTAGAATAAAACTCTGGTAGTCCGAGATTCCGGATAATCTGATCAGGGGGCCATTTATTGGCATTCTTTTACCCATTTCTTGAGTTAGCCACAAAAAAAAGTGCCCCATTAAACTTGGCAAACAATTACTATTTCAATGTTCGACGACTATTCAGATATTAAATTAATGTTGAGGAACCAAAAAATTACATTTTAGAATTAATTTCATTTCTGTCACTAATGCTTTTCCAACTACTAACTTCTTAGCTAGTTTAGTCGCAATTTTACAATTACCGAGACATTTTAAAACTTCCAGTTTTTTTTCCATAGACGTGTCCACAGAAGGGCACAGGTTGGCCCCCCTTTTGTTCTTTCAAATATTATGTTCAATGAGGCAGGCACGCACGCACACACACACACAGCTGTAAGAAAGCATTGCTTCGTGTGAGAAGGATGCATATAATTCTTATTACAATTTAAAAATAGCTCTAAATAACTTCCAGAGTCTTATGATTTGATCGCTCTTAATAAAATATAAAGATATGGAAAAAAAATCCAGGAATGGACTACTCTGAATAGCTTCCATAAAGAAAAGCTATATTTAAATATATTCTTATAAAAAACTTTGGGTCAGTGGCGGTGGAATCGACGGGTAAGGGGGGGCACTGCCCATGGGACGAATTAGCCCCCCATGGAAAGAAGTTTCTCTCTCCTAGATACATTTCACACACTTCGACAGTATTGAATATTAAACTAAAAGATTGCCTTAAATAGAACTCAAAATGATTTCTATGTGCATTAAATTTTCAAAAATTAACTGGAGAAGACCACACCCTATAGCTTCTAGAATTATGTAACTGTAAGAAAAAAATCAGTTTAGAAGCGCTCTTAAGGTGAGGTAGAAGGGATAGCAAGTGTTTTTACAGTTTTTATAGAATTGAAAGATTTTGGCCAAAATAAATCAAATATTTCTCCAGTAGCAACATAGAGTTTAGTTTTCTACACATGCTAATATCGATAGATCTTGAATATCTGTCAAGGGTGTCCTGGAATGTTGTCAAAACTTTTGAAATAAAGAGAAAAAGTTTTGACAAAATTCCAGGACACTCTTGACAGATATTCAAGATCTGTTGATATATTAGCATGTGCAGAAAACTAAACTCTATGTTGCTACTGGAGAAATATTTGATTTATTTTGGCCAAAAACTTTCAATTCTATAAAAACTGTAAAATTACTCGCGCACCCTTCTGCCTCACCTTAATAGCTTCTAGGGTCATCTAAATAAATAAATCGAGGCAAGGGCCACTCAAGATAAGTTTAAAATGGTTGTAATTTTGAAGAATTTTCTTGCTATAAATACTACTAATGGATTTTGAAAGCCTTTAATTTTTAAAAATTGGCCAGTGGAAGATCACTTCAAACATCTGTTAGAGGCATCTACTTAATTTTCGGTAATTAATATAAAAATATTGTTAGATATAGGACTCTTGAAAAAGCTACATAGTAAATGAGTAAATACAGCATTTGACAAGTACAATCCAGCTCTTGGAAGCGTCTATCCCTTAGACATATTGATAGTCATTGCAAAAGCAACTTTATTTTAACTCACATTAAAAAAAACCATGTGTTTTAACGTAAACTGAGTATGCTATGATAGAAGTCGCAAAAAAAAAATCCTATCCACTGAGACCTTATTCATCGCTGTAGGCTGTGTGTAAGTTGAGAAAAAGGAATGTTGACAACAGAAATAATATATACGATAACATTAAATATTATCAAATAAATAATATTTATTGAGTATAGAAAAACATGAATATGATTACGATCAAACATTCTATAACAATCTTGCCAAAACAACCAAACAACCTGCTTTGGTATCCGCATGGTCTAAACTTTAAGGCATCGCTCTTGAAATAAACTGGACTGCCGCAGACGCAGAACTTGGGTTCGCATTTTGGCTGGTTGTACTGAGGGTGGTATTTCATAAACACTTTTTCACTCTCCCTTCACGCAAATGTGAGTCCACTTCCTCTAAATTGAACCATTCCTATCCCTAACTAGTTAGCACATTTAATACACATGCATGTATACCTAAAGGGTAGTAAGGTGTGATGATAAACAAATAAAATAAAACAAACAACCCAAACAGAATGTATGATTTCACTAAAATAAAGAACACAACACAACACTAATATTCTAGCTAAAAGAGACCACCTTTGCTTTTTCAAGAAAAAGCCTACATCAGTTTACATTCCTGACTGTTATCAGTAGTGTAATTCAATGGTGCTCAGCAAAGCTGGGCCTATCGTAAGTTTTTTTTGCGATATCAGCATCTTTCACTAATTTAAATCATTTCTATAATAGAGTAAGGGTGAGAAGGGTTTAAAGTGAAGGTGCACTAGCAATTGAATGAAAATATGGAAAAAATTTATTTTATAAATTACGACCACAGTATTTTTTATTTGAAGATTTTTTATCGTACATTTTATGAACACACTGATTTTTCTACAAACTAAACTAAGTCTAGAGCAAAAACATCACCCAGTTCTCCAACCGATAATAACTAACCAATGATATACTTTCAATCATGCCTGGATTAGAACCCGTGATCCCTAGGTCAGTAGGCACACGCGTTACCTACCGGCTGTTCTAAAGTGTACAACTTCCCTAAAATAAATTTGACTGAAATTCAAATCTTAACTTGATTACCAATGAATACAAGATGTAATGAAGACTTGAAGACTGTTCCAGATTTTAAAAAAAAAGCGTTATCCTTTGTAATAAATTACTATGTCATGGGAAAATATATTTAAAAATATTTAACATTGTCTAGCCTTTTAATCTAGGAAACTAAAATTGTTTTTGCTATTATATGAATGTAAAATTGAATACACTTTGTACATGTACTATAAATTAGTGTTTGGACGAGATGTGGTGGCATTGTCCTAGTCTAGAGTACAGTTTTCAACGTTACCTACCAATTCAACTGTCTAAAATCACTCGAGATCATGCGGATCTGAAGTCGTGACATATGCTCTACCACTTCAAAATGCCACAACGTGTCAAGGGAAAGGGGCCTTCTAACCAATATATATATTTATTTATATAATTAAATTTGAACGATTTTTGTAATCTAACATAATTAACCCTTGTTAACTCAAAATATATTTTTAAAAAATCATTAGTCGACTGTTTCATGTTTTGCTAAAAGTTTTTTAAGAGGTTTTACAATTTTTTTTTTATTTTTTTTTACTTCGTGTAAAACATGTCAATTTCAGACTTTAAAAGCGTTTTTACTATTACTACAACGGCCATAAAATTATTGGTTTTCCCGCACGATTGAAACAAGACTTGTGACGTTAAATAGATGGTGCATCGTTACACGGGGGCAAAGGGGCCTAATGTAGATTCTAACACTTTCATCAAAATAAAGTCTCAATCATTTTTTTCTCTAGGTTATATTACTTTTACTAGATGGATTAGTGAATGGTATAAAATATAGTATTTTTATTTTCTGAAAATATATATGTTCGTTTATGAACTACAAAATGGCAACTTTACTTAGGTGGTAGAAAAAGGACCACGCTTGGGCCGAGACCTTTGGTTAAACAAAGACAACCAGTCCAGCGCCTGTAAGAACCCGAAAGAGCAAACGAAGAGTACAATGCCGTTTTACTATTCTTTTCTTTCTTTAAACTGCTGTCCTCCCCAAGATAATTACACATCCCTTCTGTGTGCTCGAGAGTGTTGTCTCTTGAAGAAAGAATGACAGAGTAAAAGAGGACTAGGCGATTGTCAGTTCACCGAGTATTTCCTCTCTATACTGGATGACTTGTCTCTGACGTATTCATCTAAGCTCCACCTCCCTCGCACACGCACGGGCTGCGCAACTTCAGACCTGGCATTGAGCTTTCAGATAATATCCTCTTAAACTCATAACGACGATTAATTAATCTAGATCATGGCTTGCCCATAGCTAAGACCATATCTGAAAAAACCTCAACTCCACTTTCTCAACCTATATACCTCAATGAAAAGACCTCAACTCCACTATCTGAAAAAAAATTCTTTTAAACAAGACTACTCGCCTCTTATTTCCACTCACCTTAACATACTGTAATAAGCACTCAAGTGCATATCTAAATTAATTTCTCTAGATATCTTAGATCTTACTCTTCAGCTTATCAGCCTACTCTGTGATTTCTTTAATATCTGAATCAAAATCGTTGAATTTATTGCCATTTAATTAATTGAATTAAAATAACCCCCCACATAAATATTAAAATCCTTATCTTGATTATAAAAAAATGCATCATTGATTAAATAATATATTTATTCAGATTTCTAAGATTGTCTATTAATTAATAAAACTTCCTAACTTTTTTCTTAAATTGAAATTATATAAATTTTTTAAACTCAAAATCGCCCTGTTAGCACAATTTTATCTCAAATTATTACTTAAACAATAGTTTACAATTAACAAAAAAAATGACCTACTCTTAGAATATACTTACACCCTAATCTCTCCTCGCGTGTTTACAGGCTTTCACGCACCTCCAGCTGACAAACTTATCCAAGCCCTCACCTAACCTTCTATCCGATGTTATCCCTTGCATGCTTCTAAGGGTCCATGCCCCCTCCTTATCTGTTCTCCTATTTTGATTTATACAACTTTCTAAAATTATGCTAAGTCCAAATGTTATTAATCTAAATTGATAAGAATTTATATTTTTATACTTATAGATTTTATACTTAATGTACCGGGTTTGACTCTAAGTCAAAGAAATATTATTATTTTCTCTTCAAGTAACTGTCATTGTACTACTTCCTCCCTTCTTTTGAACAATATAAGTTTACCTTTAACTTGTTTTGGAGTCATAGCAAATTAACAAAAGATTTCGACAACTTGTTTTAAGGCGTACATTTTAACAATAAAAACCTTTTACCTTTTTCAAAAAAAAAATTAGGGTCGCTTCTCTGTAGTTATGGTCAATAATGGTTTCTTTAAATTTCTATTTATGTGTAAAATTTATGCTTTTAACATCTTACTACGTTTAAATAATTATAGTTACCCTTGTCTGTGTGTGTCGTTTTAGCTTTGCGATGTAGGAATGACAATAGATTATTATGTATTAAGTGCGACGTAGGAATGAATGTATAGAATTTGTTTTACAACCCTCTCAATTTTTACACAAGAAGGATTAACTTTACCTTTTCAGAAACAAAAAGATTATCGGCACTTTTGGTAGTTGCTGTCGTTTATGGTTTCTTTACAATTTCATTTTGAGGTGTGTCACCCTCCTTACTCACTTCAAAATAACAAGCAGTTGCAGAGTTGGTGTTTACAGTTGCTTGTTTTGTGGCACAATATATAAGTATATTTTAACCACTGCGTAATTCCTAGAAAAGAAAAAGCCCTTTTAGTATCTCTCTTGTTAGTTATTGAGCTACTGGTCCAGGTTCGAACTCTTGCATAGTCATTTTACTATTTAATTATGTAAATAAAATCCTGTTCCTATCCTTTATAATTAATGTAGCTGAAAAAATGTTTAGATATCTGTCTTGCTATAATAGGGTTTTAATTCTGTGACATTAAAAACACCTCTAATCTTAAGAGTCTCAGGGTCTTGAATTAAGTATACATTTTGACCTATTTGATATTTTACCTGATATGGTCCTTCATATAGTAAAAATAACTTTTTTACTTCCTTATTCAAAGCTGATGATAAACTGATGATTTTTTACAGAACTAACTGGCCATTTACGTATTCAATAGGTTTAAGAATCTTTTTATCATGGTACCGGGTTCGTTTCTCTGCTGTATCTTTTAATCTTTTTACTGCTAGATGTAATTTAGTTTGGTGATCTATTTCTAACCTTTGTGGAAAACTGAAGAGTTTCTCGAGGTTTCTAACTGGTCTATTTCCCATCATTAATTCTTGAGGTGTGTAACCTGTGCTTTCATGAGTTATTGAATTTAGACAAATTTCTATTCTTTCTACATAATTTGCCCATGAAGCATGATTGTCATGACAAAATAACCTTAAAAACCTACCTATCTCTCTGTTAACTCTTCTACACTATTGCTTTGGGGATGGTATACTGAAGTATATTTTACAAAAATTTTGTTATCTGTTAGAGTTGACCTCCATTTTATGCTTGTGAACTGTGTTCCATGATCAAAACAATAGTTTGGGAATACCTACATCTTTTACATAGTATTTTATTATCTTATTTGTAACTGCATTGGCAGTCGCTCTCCTCATTGTATATAATTTAACATATTTAGTGCAAATATCTAGAACAGCAAATATATATTGTACACCTCTAATACTAGAAGGTAGTGGTCCATATATATCGACAAAAACTAATTGTAACGGTCGGTCAGCTAATACATTCTTCATTAAGCCCTCATACTTTACATTGGGGATTTTGGTTTTTGACATATGTCACACTGTCTTAATACTTTTGCTATAGTTCTGTTCATCTTGGGAAAATTACATGATTCTCTTAAAATATTATAACATTTTTTTACCCCTACATGAGCGTACTGTTGATGGCAATTCTCTATTACAGTTATTATTAATTCTGTGGGAATACAAATAGTCCAAATTTTATCTATGGAGGTTTTTTTGAAAAGTAAATTATTATAAATTTGATAGTTATTTGCAATTTCTAATTTGGGTTCTGACTGTTCTAATTCTGTAAACACCTTTTTTAGTTTTTGATCCTCTCTTTGACATAATGGTAATTCCTTTTTTATTTTATTTTCTATTTCATTAATAGGTTTTCTTTTATGTACTAAAACTCGAAATTCCCTATCAATGGTACCTTCTAATGTGCCTTCAGGTGGATAGCGTGATAAAGTGTCTGCTATTACTTGGTCTTTTCCTGCTATATATTTTATTGTTAAATTATATTCTTGTAATAGTAGGATCCATCTAGTTAAGCGACCATGAAGTAATTTACATTTATTAATAAAAATTAATGCCTTATGATCCGTGTATAGAGTGGTTGGTTTTCCATAAATATAAATTCTAAATTGTTGACATCCATATACTATAGCTAATAGTTCTTTCTCTGTAATTGTATAATTAACTTCAGGACCATGAAGTACTCTGCTAGCATATGCTATCGGCCTGCGGTCTCCTTCTTTATCAAATTGAAACAGCTCAGCACCTATTGCCAATCCAGATGCATCACAACATATGTTCATGGGTTGTTCGAGGTCAGGGTGTTTTAAGGTTACTGTGCTTACAAATTGTTGTTTAATGTGGTCCATTGCTGCATCTTCTGCACTGCCCCAGTTCCATTCCTGATTCTTTTTTGTTAAATTTAGTAATGTATCACAAGGTCTGAATGGTGTTTAACAAATTTCCTGTAATAAATTTATAAGACCCAGAAAAGCTTGTAGTTGTTTTTTGTTCTTTGGGGTAGGAAATTCCCTAATTGACCTGGTTTTATTTTGATCTGCTGAAATTCCCTCTGGGGGTATTATAGGACCTAAAAAGTTTATTTGTTCACAAAGAAAAGAAGATTTTTTGAAATTGACTGTCATTCCTCCTGTTTTAAGTTTACTTAATACCAATTCTAACTGTTTTACATGTTGCTCAAATGTTTTTGATGCAATTACTATGTCATCTACGTACAGAGTTACAAAACTAAGCACCTCAGGGCCTAGGACCTTTTCTAATCCCCTAATAAACTTACTTGTTGATACTGTTAGTCCGAAAGGCATTCTTTTAAAACAAAAAGTTCTTCCTTTCTATATAAAAGAGGTATATTTTCTAGAGTCTGGTTCTAGTTCAATTTGCCAAAAAGAGCTGACTAAATCTAGTGAAGTTAAAAATTTACAGCCTTCAAATTTCTGAATTAATTAATTCGCTCGTGCTGGTGATTCATTATCATTAATTAAAATTTGATTTACTATACGGGCATCTAAACATAATCTCACCCCCCCATCTTTTTTCTTAACTACCACTAATGGTTTATTATGTCAGAACTACACCGCTCAATTATATCCCATTCCAACATGTGATTAAGGGTCTCCTCTACAGCTGATCTCTGGCTATAGGGTACAGGATACGATTTGCTATTGAAAGGGGAATAATCTGATACTTCCAATTTACATTTGTATAAATTATTTAATCCTGGTTTTTCTGAGAAGATTTCTTTATGTTGCCACATTGCGTCTAATAATTTTAGTTTTTGCTCTGTACTGATGGCTGACAGTTTACAAATTATTTTTTCTATATCTGTCCAAGGTATTTGTAGACTATTGACTGATAATTGTTGTAATCTTTTTATATTATTTTGTTGAAATTGATCGCTCATTATTCCCTTTACTTGTAGTCTTAGAATATTTGAACAAACTTTTTCGCTAAATGGCACTTTCAAATTAAAAGGTTCTTTATTAATTGACACCTGTTTATTTTGATAATTTATATCAACCTCAAATCCTGCTAACCAATCTGACCCTAATATAATTGGAACATTTAAATTTTCTATAATAAGAAATATGATATTCATTTTTATATTACTTATTTCAACATCAATTAATACTTGTTTTTTAACCTTTTGTTTTTAGTCCCTGTTGCGCCTATAATTACTGTATTGGTTACTGGTAATACGGAATGGCCGTTTTTAAATTACTATTTTTTATTTCTTCAAAACATTCTTGTGACATTGCTGTCACCTCTGATCCTGTGTCTAGTAACATTTTTACTTTAATAGCCCCTAATTTTCCTTCAATTTCAGGTGATACTGATTTACTATATTTGTTTTTATCGGTTGCTTCAAATAACAAGTCTTCTTTTGGGTTACCCTGTAGTATTACATTTTGTCTAACATATTCTAAATATGCTGATTGTTCTGTGGTCCGATTTTTACTTGTAATCTTGTAATCCCTAAGCTCCAAACTAGAGGGATTCAATACATAAATATAAGCAAAATCTACAGTTAAAGAAAAATTAAAATAGAATATAGAGGAGCGCGCAAAGTGAATATCCTAAAGTTGTGAGTTATAAAATGCTGGACATTTAGCATGTCCCCACCCACGCAACTCACTCTTGTGAGTAGCGGGAAACAACGGTCCACCTTCTCAGGTTGCCTAACATATTAATATATAACAAGGTTGAAGGCTAATCCCTCGCACCTTTTCTAGACATAGGGATAATATGGCGTAATTATGTAATAGAATAAATTCAAGTCTTAGAATCTTTTAGATTTAATTTATGCCAAACTTTATTAAATAATAAGCATATTATTTGAAGAGCATTTAATAATTCAGTTATATATATATTATCCAATAAAAACATTGTTCCATAAATATTTACTCTTTTCCTTCTAATCATTACGTTATTTATTATGTACCCTAAACATATTACGCCAATACAAATATTGATGCATAACATTAATTTAATATGATCATACGTCATACAGTAAATGATGTCTCCTAACTAACACATTTTTGATGTAGTTGCGAAAATGCCACATGTTACTAAAAGTTTTAGTTCCATCAAAAATACCTAATGCCAATACCATTTAACTTTAACGCTAATAACCTACTAGCGTAACTCACAATAGCCTTCGCCTATGTCCTAAACAAGGATTATAGTACTATTATAAATATCAAGGATATTTCCTAACATTACCCCATTAAGTTTGTTTATTTGTTACTATTTTGGCACAAAATAGATATTAACAAAACTATCCTAAAAATAACAATCGAGAAACTAGTAAAAAAAAATATAAAGTTAAGTTGATCTATATAATAATCTAGTGCAATACTCCATTCTACTAATATTGAAAATCTCGGCACCATATTTCAAACACTTTCCCACCTTAATGTTTACCAAACCCAAAATGCCACATTTGCAATAGAGACGAAATAAAGTTAATTTTGAAATTTTAGACTTTCAATCATTATGGATAATATTGAAAAGTTCTGATCTAACAACACTCTCAAATTTTCATATTTACTACACTCATCTAACCTAAATACTACTGAGAAACAAATAAAGTTAATTGGTTGAGTATAATTTTCGCGCATAATGCCTAATATCCATAACACAGAAAATGTCTGACTTTACAATACTCTCATTATAAAGTAAATCAAAAGACGAAGATTTACGCAAATACATTTAAAAATTAAATTTGATAAAAGATCTAAAAAAGAATTTTGACTAGTTTTCCCCTAATTTATATTTAAAGCGAAATTGGATTTTATTCTTACATTAACATAATATGTCCGTTACGCCGACGCTTAGTCCTACATGGTCGCAGCCAAGTCCAAGAGTGACGTCTTCCTCGACGGATGGTCTTTTATATGGCACACTCATCGAACAGGATAGGCACAAAGGAAGGGGGCGTGCCGGCAGAAGAACATTCTATATTATTCTGGCAAAGCCTGGCAGTTGCCATCTTCTTCTCGTTTCTTGAAGTTGGGCGGATTGATCATGGTAGCGGTGGTGCCGGGCTCTAGTGGCGAGAGGCGGAACTTGGCTCAGTCCTGGCAGTTGTTCGCTTGTGGTTCGTGTAGTCGGATGTTTGTTTGCGCAAGGTGCTCGGCAAGATTAGTGGTATTGGGTAAGTGATGTTTATACTTGACTGTCCCCATTCTGTTGACTTGGAGCAATAATTGATACAATCTTCATCACGTACGGACTGTCACGTGATTGACTTTTTAGTTTTCCCTTTGTTTAGGATTGTACCTATCTAAATTCGTTGTCCCTGGGAAGGGTGGCACATAATTAAAATTTGGAGGTTGATGTACTTGATTGGTTGTGAATCTGGGGTTACCTGTATTGTTATTTCTATTAATTTGTCGATCACTCGAATTATTTGCCTCGGAGGCCCTTGGTTCCTCTCCTGTCGATATTCTATTCTAGGATGTGGATATTTTCTATTTTGCTCTGGTATTGGATAATTATTTTGATATCTCTGCCTATCTTGTCCATTATAATTTCTTTGAATTGAGGGTTTGTTGATTGCCTATGCCTATCAATATTATATCTGTTTGTCTGATCATTGATTTCTTTGTTTCTTTGATATCTATCGTCAAATGCCATTAATACTCTCTCTACTTCTTTGATGTTCTGTTTATTTATGCTAATGAGAACGTCTTGTACTGGAGTTGGAAAATGATTCATTAGAAGACCTATCAATCTATCCTCTACTACTGGGTATCGTAAATATTTTGCTTGTGTCACAAATTTATTGAAATATTCACTCATAGTACCATCCTTGTCGTTATATATTTTCCATTAAAAATTAATTGTAGAAAATCATCCTGCATATTTTGAGACCAATATTTTTCCAAAAATATTTCCCTAGCCTGCTCGTATGTCTCCCATTCACTCTCTATACTATCTGTC
>JBCFYV010000897.1:0-64258 GCA_039000515.1 Timema cristinae | reverse complement strand
CATTACATTCACGCTTAATGTTTAATAACCTAATAATTGATAACTATTGACGGCCACTCTCAGATTATAAATTACAAGTGTTACATATTAATTTGAATAATAGAAGCAATTTATGGCAATAAAATAACAATTTAAACATATGTAATTTTCTTAATTTAGTCAACACAACGCATCTACGTATCTACTATATGATCTACTGCTAGAACTATCAATTTAAAACTAAAGACTAACTCAGCGCCGACCTCACTTCTTTGTAAATCCCAGACGGTGGTATGCAGGCTGGCCGCGAAAAGGTTTGCTGCAGTTAATTAATTAGATAATTTTAGCACCACGTCTTACTACCCATTCGGTTTTATACGCTTAATTACTAATTATGCTAATGGGTTAGGAATTGGGAAGGTTGAATTTAGAGTAAGTGAGCCCTTTGCTGCCGTTGGTGACTGTTTGGCGCGTAACACCTTCCCAATAACGGAAACAGACACTGTTAAAAATGCAAATGTATGCATACAACCTACAAATAATGGTCAAAATTGCAAACATAAAATGGCCTTCCATTTAGTTTTTATTTATAGAATTCTTATAGTTTCATTTCTTTCCATAACAGATTAACAGTACACTAGCAAATAGCTCGTGAAATGCAAGAATATACCAAATAAGATTTAAGGATTGTGCAAAGCAATGTACCGTAATACAATTTGATCGGCCATTACGGGCTCACTTATCAAAACGCACCAGCAGCACGGATATCAAGATCACTATGAACATTTCCAATATTATCTTTAAGGTGTTGCGGTTGTTTGTGCATCATTAACTAAAAATGGCTGATTTGTTTTGATTATCATCAATGGGGTGGATGTACGTGCAATGCCACCGGAACTTTGTGAGCTTTTAGAAGGGAGGTGCGGGGACCAGCCAAAACAATAGGTTTGAAGACCTGGACTTTGGCTTGGGAACTGGCTGCTATTTGAAAGGGTCCTTCCCCCCAAAATTGTTGAAATTTACACATGCTTTGAAGCTATTTAGAGTGATTATCGTCTTGATTTAAAAAAAAACTAGATATAGCTTTGGATTTATTTTATTATAAGACGCCTATAAAAGCTTATTTAAAAAAAACACGATGCCTCTACAATTTATTCGGAGTGATCCTAATTTTTTTTTAAATTAGGTGAATTTAGAAGTGGATTAGAGTTTATAAAATTGTAATTATAGTTAAATGCGTCCTTCTCCCACCAAATAATCATTTATTAAATTATTTGTATTCCTCCTTCATTGAAAACAATATTTGAAACCCCACTAGGGTGTCCATGCCTTAACTGCCCCCCTCCCCTACCCCTCTGTAGACACGCCTATGATATGGCGTATATACCTATTCTGCCTTTAATTGTATTCTTTACACCTGACAAAGGACTTAAGGCACCCTTCAAGCCATTGTTCCTCTAAACCTCCTTCACCCCCCTCCTCCCTCAGCTTACTTGACCTTTCCTGCTTTAGCGTCCTCGCCAGCTTGTATTCGCCTGGATTGTTCACACTCACCTCAATCACGTGCACTCATAGACGTAGCATAGGCGGACCTTTGTGGCCTATGAACATTTTACAGTAAAAAAAACTTCAGAATATTGAACCACAGTGGAAGTGTCTCTAAATTCAATTTTTCGTTGGCACCTAGATAAGTTAATATAACTACTTTCATGTGGTTATACGCCAGGCAATTTTATCTGCAGCTGCCAATTTTGATAGATATTATCAATAATTAAGCTATTAAAATAACACTAATAAAATAATAAAGTATTTCAAGTTTAGTTACAACAAATATGTATTGTTTTTCCTATAAGGACTTACATATGAAAATTTGACTTTATTATTAGAGACTTTTGTAATAACTTTAAAAAGTATTTTGAATTTGGTCAAGGAGATTAAAATTTAATAACTTCGTATGTAATTAAATATAACTGTTAAATTATTATTCTAGCTTTTTGAATTACACCATGTGTTGATCCACATAAAGCAGTCAATTATCAATAATATATTTTAAGACACTGGTAATGAATGAAATAAAACATATTGAGCATATTTTTATGAGTAGACAAATATACCTCAGAATGAGACAAATCAAACTTTAAAATAAAGACAATCAACAAAATCTCTTCTGGGATATACTAATATTAAACTATTAACGTGTTATTCGCTCTACAATATACGTTAGCGACACATTTAAGGTGGGATGGAAGAGGACGCGAGGAAAGGCCAGTGTTTTTGCAATTTTTGTGGCAAAACCTTTTTTGGCTGAAATAAATAAAATATTTCTCCAGTACAAACATAGAGTTTAATTTTCTTCACATGTTGATATCAACAGTTCCTGAATATTCATCATTAGCATAGCGTCATTAGATAAGAAACTTTTTAATAAAGAATTAATGAAACAGTTGTCATTAAATTACAGGACACTCTTGACAGATATTCAATAAATTTTGAGGTCAATATGTGAAAAACACATTTATGTTCGTACTGGAGCAATCTTTTATTTATTTTGGAAAAAATAAGGTTTGGCATAAAAACTGCAAAAAAGCTGGCCTTTCCTGGCAGACCCTTACATCCCACCTTAACTGAACAATGTAGTCGACATGTGGGTGTGAGAATAAAAAATAAATAGCTTTGCTTGCTTTATTAGAGCTGATTTGATTATGTTTCTTGTATTAAAGTCTCCAACTCATTTGTAGAAAATTTACAACTTGAGTAATCTCGAGTGTATTCGTTTCATTGAAATATGTAGAAAGTTATCAGTAGACAAATTAAAGGAACTTTTTTCTTTGGAGAATTTTAAATTTCACATCTTTAGCCAGTGGAGGTAAGAAAGATGATAGATTCACCAATCTCAATGGTAAGGACCTGACTACCTTCTTCTTCATTGGGTGGGTAAGGGAAGGTTATTAATCATCCAACGCTGGGGGAGGGACCTGTGTTTGGGCTACGTATGATTCTTGTTTATTTTATAAAATATTTATAGAAACAAACAAGTTTCTTAAGTCGTCCTTTCAACACAAGGATCAATAATTACTTAATTCAAGAGGTACGGGGGAGATCGGTAACTTAAATAAAATACACTCCCATGAGCATGCAGATTGGATGGTAAATGTTCCATAGTTCCAAAGATTGTGTCGTTTATTGAGTAACATTCTTAAGAAACAAGTTTAAAGATTCTATCTACTTTTTATAAAAGGTTATAAAAGGCCTTGGTTTAAACAAACTTTCCAAAAATATAAATGAATTGAAAGTTATGACACATTGCACGCACGAGCTTTGTGATAAATGTTTCCTGTAGAAATGGCACTGTTACAACACAAAATTTGCTTTACTATGAATAGTTAACTCACACTTATGAACAATTTATTATATTAACACACGATTTACAAACTAATTTAACTTTAGATAAACACAACAGCAAGTTAATTCCTAGCTGGGAAATTTTTTTAATGGCAAATCTTTTGGTGATACCGGTAATGGGAGCTGATATCTCTTGTTCAATAAACATAGTCTATACACACCAACGACTGGCCCAAAGTGTCGAACTTAAAGATTATTTGGATATTGGAATGATTATAATTATATTTTCATGTTTTCATGTTTCATGTTGTGTAACTTGACCCCAGTTCATGTCTAATACCTAGGACATTCTTGGTTAAGAGAGAAGAAAAGAAAGGGTAGGGGAGTTAAGAACACGGAGAGAGAACTAACTTAAAAGGTAAAAAACGCGCAGTTTCATTTTCCAATTAGAAGAGACCTGAGTACTATCTCGTGATACGTCTATGCGCGTAGTATTAATCTTTCAAGTCAAAAAGAAACACGCCAACTTCTAGATTTATGTCAGCACGCAAATACTCGTACTTCAAGACAGGTACAAAACATGTCAGTATCAAAAGATTGCACGGGATTTTAAATATAAATATTTACTTGATGATCTTTAAAAGTAACAGTTTTTGACTTACGTATTGAATGTGTACAGATTTTTTTTTTTCACGGTGGGAACAAAGAATGTTATTTTGTAGGCTTATACTTTGTACATAAGATAATAATCCTCCATGTAGTACACATGTAAACTCATTTTAAATATTTTTGTCTTCATGTGGTCGCTAAGCTTGGATTTTGAGTTCATTTAAATATATTCAATGTGTTAAATAATCCCGCTTGTGTTGACAAATAAAATTAAATACTGTTGATATAGTCCAACACTTTTGTAGCTCTCAATATTTGTCGCACTAATTTTTCTACGAAAAAATCTTGGTGGATAAAATAAATGCTAATACATTCAACAACTATATGGTTACGAGATTATTTTTTTATATGGTACTTCTAGAAATATTTCCAGAAATTGAGAGGGTTCGTTTAATACATAACGTAGTTTATTTTACACTAAAACTTTTAGAACAAAGTTTTCAATTGATTTTATAAATTTTTTAGCACTGCATCTAACTACCAATTCAGGAGTGCATGTACTAATAGCACTAGTGAGTTAAGGATGAAGAAGGTTTAATTTATAATAAGTGTACCTGCACTTGCGTGGAGGAAGAGGGTAGAACTATTTTGAAGAAAAAACCTTCAGTGCACCCGACTGAGAATCGAACCCATATCCCCGTGTCCTCGGCAGTCTAGTCCAACATGAGAGTCATAACTTAGACCATGTGGCCATTGAAGCGGGTGTTTCGTTATTAAATTATTGTTATGTACTAAAAGATTCAATTGAGAAGTTACTGTGGTTTTACAAATTAAAAATAAAACCAAATATTATTTTATATTTAATTAGATTAATTTAATATACAGATCTAATTAGCACAAAACCGTACATATTTAAGCTACATTTCTCAAATTGTTCTTAAAAACTAAACAGGGTTAAACTTATGTTCTATAGTTGAATTCTGATATTTGTTCTATCTAATATTATTTTTCTATTATATTTTAAATCAGAACCTATTATTGATAATATCTTTGGTCTGAGCTGCTTAGCACACTTTTAAGTATTTAATTGTTAAAAAATATATTAACTAAAATACGTGTTCAATGTGTTCTTTAATCCTAACACATATTGAATAAGATTTAAAATACATTTATTTGGTCATGACGCCCACCGAGCCTTTTGGGCCTGCCCGCCACTTTTTGACCACAGCTATAAAGTTCTTGATTAATAATTTTAATCTGTCACTTTTCCACAAAAATCAAATTTGTGATTATCTCCAGGTATGCTGTCCTCAAGAAGATGATGATTTAAAGTCCCCCTATTCCAAATCCCCCTCTCTAATTTATCTTTCTTTGCCGGCTCATTTTCAAAATGTAGGCCTATTTTATTACTCGGAACTATCATTATACTCACTAATACCATGCTAATGCTTTCTATTTCCTTTGTAAGTATCTTGACATGGGTCTACCGCGTGGTGTGAAGAATAAAGGTGAAACCTTGCGCAAGTTCACCCACTCCTTCCTTCTTGTCGTGACGTCAGCTTCGGGTGAATCGGTTAGCTGAAGAAGGGACAACTTGAGGGAAACAATTCAAATATACCACCTCTTTAGTGTGTTTAAATATTTTAAAAATTAAGAATCGTGCAAAGATGGGCAGCAATGTTAAATATCCTAGTTTTCCGAAGGATGAACTTAATAAAAGAAAGTGGATAGTAATAAATAAGAGGGAGGATAAATTTAATCTGAAAACTTGTAAGCAATTTTCTCTGACTATATGAACAAATATAATATTGCAAAGTTTGATGCTTTATAGAGAAATTGTTCAAACCTTCATTAAAATACTATATAAGTAGCTAGCTAGCACTTTCTATTGGAACAGCGTTCTGATTGGTTGAATTTGGTCACGTGACCACGCCTCTCGCTTTCTGATTGGTAGTTGGTTTGCCCCTCCCTTTCCCACCTTCTGACCCCCTTTCCAGTGTTCCAAACTTGTTTATTCATGTCTCGTTTGTTTTTTATTTGTGTTCATTGCTTTTTTGTGTGACAATGGTTATTTATGTATGCTCATTGCTTTTTTATTTGTGCTCATTGATTATTTATGTCTGGTAAGGATTCGGATGGGCGTTGGAGTTTTTTATTGGTGTGGGGGAGTTTATTGTCTTAGGATTGGGACGGGGTGTTGGAGTTTTAAATTTATTATTGGTGTGCAGTCCACGGCGCTGGGCGCTTCTCCTTCGGCATTGATAGTGAGCATCTCCTCTGGCCAGCCACTTAGAGAAGAGTGTGGAGATGGTTCCTCCTGCCTTGATACCCCTTTCACTTCCCCTCACTACAATTCTTTAGAGGTATGTATCGCAACCCTCTTTCCCCCACACTCCTATGTGCCAAAGGACCTTCCCCGATGACTGGGCCAGGCCAGTTTGGCGGCTCAAAAAGACAGGAATAGTTCACGACCTTGAATGATGTCACATCCCTCCCCTTCTATGTAGCAATGGGTTTTCCCTGATGATTGGCACCAGTTTGGTGGCTCGACAAGACAGGAATAGTTCATGACCTTGAATTATGTTGCAACCCTTTCCATATATGTGGCAATGGGTTTTCCCTGATGAATGGTGCCAGTTTGATGGCTCAACAAGACAGGAATTGTTCACAACCTTAAATGATGTCGCAACCCTCCCCCCAGAAATGGGTTTTACCGGTGTCGTCATCGCAATGTCGAAGCCCCTCTCCCCACCCCCATGTGGTAATGTTTTTTTTACCAGTGATGTTGCAACTAGAGAGTATTGAAACCGATCTGATTATGCACAATAAGGGGCCTTGGAGGCCTCAGTTAGGGGCCACTATTCCCCACCCCAAAAGCCTACTAAAATTGGTTGTTTGGTATCGTCCGTCGACCTGCGCAGATGTAGGTATCCATCATGGATCGGAGGAGTAAGGTAGAAATGTTACAGCGTTTACGTGGAGTGATGGAGAGTAGAAAACCACCCTAGTGCACCCGAGTTAGATTCTAAACTATGACCTCCCCTGTCATAACTATATGAGTGTCACGTACCCTTTCTGGAAAATGTGTGGTAGGGATGATTAAGAAATGTTCTCTGACCTTGATATCTTTAGCACGCCTAATGTCTTTTAGAACGGTCGTACTTCCTGCACCACCATCATTTTCGAAGGGGCTTTGCTGGTAGACCAGACGTATTCATACACCAGGACTGGTGATATGCAGCAACCAATTTTGATATACTATTAATACCTATAAAATATCACTGATACTGTAGTATTGTTTTATAAATGTTTGCTGAAAAAGTTTGTATTTTCTAAAAGTTTCTTTGTATAAAAATTGTAATCTACATATAAACAGTTGTTTTTCTACAGCGTTTTTTACTAACGGTTTGGGATTACTACACTTATTCTCCCATCAAGTTAACCTAGTGTAAGCCTGACAACTTGTAGCCCACGACCACCGATGTATACAATTTTAGTGTTACTGTATTTATTTAACCAAGAGAGGGTGAAATTATAAACAATATCTTCCAAGTGGATGTATGGGCTCAAACTACCCCCTCAGTACACCTGGCTGAGATTCAAACCTCAATCTCCCCGTCATCAGCAGTCTATAGCCTAATGTGAGAGTAGAGCGTTACACCATGCGGCCACCAAAGCGCTAATTACCATTTTGTCCTCTAGTGTAGGCCAGTTTACTATCTATTAATCTTTTTAGCACCGCGTCTTACTAACCGTTCAGGTTATAATACGCTTAAGTACTATTTACGATAATGGACTAGGAATTTGGAAGGTTGCACCCACATTTGAGTGGAGAGGGAGAGGTGAAAAAATCTACCCAGTACCCCCAACCGAGATTTAAATCTCGATCTCCCCCGTCCTCAGTAGTCTAGCTCAACTCGAGTCTGGCACGTCTGCCAACTGCGTTACCAGAAGGGTTTCTATCACTCTGCACTCTTTTTAGAGAGTTAACAATCTTTACGAGGCTGGCTCTTCTCAATGTACACATCAACCACACCAAATATTACAACAGATTGAAAGAAGAAGCAGAACAGCGAGTTGAACTGGATTAGGAATTGGGAAGGTTGAATCCACATTTGCGTAGAGGGAGAGCGGAAAACACCCCTTGTTTACCCGACTGAGATTTGAACCTCAAACTCCCCCGTCCTCGACCGTCTGGCTCTAGACGAAACAAGCGCGTCAGTCAACTTTGCCACCGATATAAATTATTTTAGGAACAACCGTTTTATTAAATACAATTTTAAATATTATTTAATGCCCGAAACTAAATTTTGTTGACATAATAAATAACATTCACACAAAATAAATTAGTCACTTAAACAACAAAGACATTAATTGTCCGCAATTATATTTTGATGCAATAATATATAACTTTTACAAAAATTCATAAGTAATATTAAATACAATTTTAAATATCATTTAATGCTCGAAATTATATTTTGTTTACATAATAAATAGCATTTACACAAAACAAATAAGCTACTTAAATAAAAAATAAATTTAATATTCATGATTATATGTTGATGAAATAATATATAACTTTTACAAAAATCCATAAGTAATATTAAATACAATTTTAAATATTATTTAATTTGCGAAACTATATTTTGTTGACATAAAAAATAACATTCACAAAAAAATAAATTAGCCATTTAAACCGCGAGCCAAAATTAGAGGAATTTCCCCCTCATTTTGCAAGAGGGAGAATGGAAAGTCTATTAGGAAAACCTCCCTAAGTACTTTCGACGTTGATGAAGGAACTTATATTAATTATTTTTAAATTGAATACTATACCATGGATTTGTTTAGCTTACCCTGAATATTTATTAAAACTTATAATGTCCGTTTACAATTCACACGCACACAGATTTACATTGTTATTTATGTCTAATATTTAACACAAGAAAGAATTAAGGCTGAATAAATTGGATTTACTAAGAGAATGTATCATAATTTTCCAGAGTTAGAAGTAGAAAACGATTTATGAAAATTTACGCCAAAAATAACTTTCTGCTAGATGAAACCCCGACCTTCCCATAGCCTGTTTCTAAAATGGAAACTCAAACGTGATCTGGCGCACATATTATTTATAGATCACATGAACTTGAAACATTTTAGCACCGCGTTTTACTACCCGATCGGGTTATGCACTTAAGTACTAATTATACTAATGGATCAAGAATTTGGAAGTTTGAACCCGCATTTGCGTAGAGGTAGAATGAAAAACTACCTCCAGTTCACCAAAAGAGATTCGAACTTCAATCTCCCCTGTCATGATTATACCGGTCCGTCTTTAGGGTGACGCCTTATACTATTCGACCTCTGAATCGAGTTTTTATACCGTTAATTTAATATTTAGTAAGGAATTAACTTATATGCATCCAAAGCAATAACATAATACCCATTTATATTAGATGGGCTTTGCCTTTTATAAATATATTGTCACAAATTAATATTATTTACAAGTATATTTTTTGCATTTAAATTTATTTGAAGTATTTAAGGCTGAGCATACCCATAAATGCACGGTTATAAACAAAAAAAGTTAAAAAAATATCTTATAATTCAACATTGTTGTTTTTAATTTATTTTAGTAACATATCTGGGCATCTTTAATAATTCTTATGGAATTTTCAAACTATGCTAAAAATAGTTATTGAAATATTTTCGTTAAAATCTTTCCATTTCAATGCACTTTAAATGGGAAAACAAAAATTATTAATAGATTTATTTATTTTCTTTGTAAAATTAAGCTAGAGTGTTTGTTTATAAATTATAACATATTATTTAATGAATAATTTATTTTTATTTTTAAATGTATTTTTAAATTTGGGTTGGCTTCAATAATCAGGACGATATTAAGCTCTAACGACTTGCAAGTCGACAATTTATTAAGATACACAGTTTTAAATCCAACTTTTCCTTCTACAAATGGTTATCTTAGTTGATAATGGGTGCTTTTAGTACGATCATTACCCATTTATCAGCTAGTATCGTTTTGCAAGCATTAGCTAACCTGCTGCATCGGAATGCAGGCGATAGTGAAAGGTTAACCTAATCTATGTGACCTTCTTGAGTTAAAGAAACATTAATACCATGTGCATTGGGATAAGAAGGGCCAATGTCCAATTATGAAAATTTGCGTGGTTAAATATAAACTTCTTAATATATTCAGGTACTTAAATACTCACAAAGTCTTAGCTACTGTGTGAATAAATATAGTTGGTCCCGTCTTACTTCAATGAGAGTATTACTCTACTGATTCATTATTTTCAAAGAAAAAACGCCAAGCTTCTCCATACACAAAGTTTTATGACATCAGGCCTTATTTACCTGAGGCAGTAAAACATGTAAAATTCTTCACTCCTATCCTACATTCTTTCTTGAGTTTTCCCATTCCTGAGCACTACAGGTTGTAATAATAAGTTTTAATATTCAGAGTAAATGAAAACTACTGTACATTGAATATTTAATCCACTATTATAATAAATAAAAATAACATTCCTGCTCATATCAAACATAGTTATTTTAAATAAAATTTGGTCTAAATGTAATTTGGAGAAGTTCCCAGTATGTTTTTATCTACTATATTTATTTTACGGTCCAGGACTTGACTTTGGAATAAGTTGTTTTTCGAAAAATTAATGAACGAAGTTTTTGGTACTCAAAGTTTGAATGTGTTAATTTTATTTTATTAGCTTGTTAAATGTGATTACATTTAATTTGAATCTGTTGCATTCTTGCAGTTTGTGCGCTATTTTCAGAAGAAATGTATCGAATCCCGAACAATAAGTACGCACGATGATTATTTTTATATAATTAATAAAAGGTGACTTTTTGCTTTCGAACAAAATCCAATGGATTGTATAAATTTTGAGGTGGAAAAGTATTTACACAATATTATTTTATATCCTTGTGAATAACAAGTTTGTGAAGCATGGGTCGATGGAAGAAAGGGTGCACAAAGAAACTCAAAGATAAAATTTATTATTTAATTGCTTGTCGTAAAGGGCAAGTTTTGTTTAATGGTATCATAATACTGGCGTTTAGGCTATCTGTATTTACTAATCCAAGCACAACGGATGAGTAGCGATACAATTTTATTTACTGTAGAAATAATATCAAAATTAAGATACAAATAAATATTTCTAATAAAACAATGTAGCGATTATTCTGATGTTTAAAGTAATTTTCTAAAAAAGATCTTAGCTAAAAGTAAATATTACTAAACTCTGTGACGCACTTATAATATGTTCAAAATCTTTTGTACCTTTGCCGAGTTCTTATCGCTCTAATACTAAGTAATTTCAATTTTAAAGGAAATCGAACTAGCAAAGTTACTAGAGCAGATTAATTTATGCATCATTGCTCAGTCATAGCGCTTTAGCATTCTTGACTACGACATGGAGTCGATGATAAGTTTTATTATTATTTATTATTTAGCACCGCGTCTTACTACCCGTTTGGTTTATACGCTGATAAGTAATATATATTTAAAACCATTAAAGTTAATGAACTTTGGTGTTCCCAAAGCCATTAAGTAAGTAAGTAGTTGATACCCAACAGCCTCTGTGTATAGTAGTCAGATTTACTGACTTCAGGTCCCGAAGTCCTGGGTTCGATCCCCAGTACTTCAAATTATGTCTGCGTAGCAGTGGGTTTGAGACGGAACCAAAATTGACCTCGTGAGGACAAATGAGGAGCTACTTGAATTAATAAGTAGTGCTTCAGTCTAGAAAACTAAGATAGAAGGCTTGAGGGTTCATTGTGCTGACTACATGACACCCCAACACGAAAATGTTGTCACTATCTTCGCCAACATACTGCAACCTCTCGATTGGTATAGCCTGCTTGCAGGCTGACACCATGGAGATATTACTAAAGTTAAAATTACCAAAAGGATGAAAAATTATTCCCAAAAACATTTATTTCTGGAAAACTGTGTAAATCCTTTAGATGTTTGAAAACTGTAAACACCGTATTAAATAACAGATACCTACTTCAGTGGCCTGCTGATAGTGGAGCGCTTGGATTTCAAATCCTGGTAAGGTCTACTGAGGGTAGTTTTTTCTAAATTGTTTCCCCATTTCCAAAATAAAAATGCTGGTAGATAACCTCTCAAATGCTTCCTTACTCATTACTTCCCAATTAGATTATCGTATATGCGTATAACATGAACAGGTAGGATAACGCGGTGATATCAGTACTAAAAATAACAGATATATTTATAGTCAAAATTGTTCTAGTCTTCGAAATGAAACTGCTTTATAAATATTTTATTGCCTCTTTAACCTTTAAAGTTTAAAAATTAATCAAAGCACAGTGGCCAAATTTGTCATATTAAATTTTAGTCATTTTTTATTTTACCTGATTACTAATAAACTCAAATAAATTGTACGACAAAATCGTAAGCTACATACTCTCTCGTATAGGCTATTTATTATATAGTTAGTGACAAAATCTTCAAAAATGAGTTATCTCTAATTTTACCTTAAATAATTGTTTCTCTTATAAATAAGTATACATATTATTTATCACTACCCTCCCCAGATATTTATTTGAAAAAATATTTCAAGACTTTTTTTAAAAGGTGATTTATAAAGCAATGACCTGAGTTCGTTTCTACTCTTCTCAATAACATGACCCGGCTGCTAGGCCTTGTTTCTAATGACCATAGTTTTTATTGCAATGGGGCTATCCTTAAATTACGTAAGGCTTTTTTTTTTACCTGATTTTAGATCCTCCTTTCTCGCTTGGGTGATCGGAAGAATTCTCGTAATCTCCCCCCTTCCTCTCTAGATATTTTTTAGACATGAGGATTGGTAATATACCCCTTTGGTGGCCACATGGTCTAAGGCGTCATTCTCGCAATAGACTAGTCTTCCGATGACTTGGAGATCGTGGCTCAATGATGATCGGGTGACATTTCCTTAATATTTCCCCACTCTCTCTACACGCGAATGCGGGTACACTTCCTCTAAATTGAAACATATTTATCCCTAACACACTGGCGTAATTAGTTCATACCTAAACAGGCAGAATTAATGAAGGAAATGTACCCACATTTCGTGGGAGAGTACAAGGAAACGATTGAATAAGATTTCCCCAAAATACCCTCAGCAGGGATTTGAACCCCCAGACAGAAGCATCTAGCTGGCTAGGATGGTTAAGCTAATTTTTCTGCTCGAGAGTATGATTGTATCTTGACGTTTTATCTCCCCACGTTTAGTCCAACTTGGTCGCCTACACACTTTACGGTCTTGCACTACACTTCTTATCTCTATCAATTCTGGAAAAGTTTGCTTGCAACCTCCCAATTGTTTAAACAAACCAGTTATTCTGCCATCCTGATTGCTGGAATCCACCAGTTTGTAAAACGTTAGCAACGCCATCTATTTTGAGAGCTGAAAGCTCAACACACCA
Organism: Timema cristinae; assembly: GCA_039000515.1. Taxonomy (NCBI): domain Eukaryota; kingdom Metazoa; phylum Arthropoda; class Insecta; order Phasmatodea; family Timematidae; genus Timema; species Timema cristinae. The sequence continues at coordinate 50,866 of JBCFYV010000897.1, read as the reverse complement.
CCAGAAAGGGTAGGCAGGGCCTTAACGTGCACTTTGGAAACAGAATGGGGAAATTGTTATGTTTCAACCATGTATTTCTGGCACACATGCCTTTTGGAGCATTGGCATTATGATATATTTCCATCCCAAATGGTCTTGTAAGTCAGTGGCCTTGACCTCTGGAAAATAGGGAGTAATTCACATGCAGAGGTGTTTCATAATGCTGCCTTGCGAGGTCCTCTTTGGCATGTATGAACCTGGATTTGAACCCCGCCATCTTTAGTAAAGTACATAATTCCATAACTCGAGAGCCAAAGGAGTTGTTAGCATAGCTAATGACTGTTGGTACGGCAATTCAATCAAATAATTCTTTGACACGTCTTACGATGTTAAATGGACAAGCATTTTCAGACCGAACAGTTTATACACATTGTAGCAATTATTGCCACAATTAACCAAAATTGGGCTAGTCAATCAAAACATCACTTACCCAATTTCACCGACCAGACTAGGCAGCGGGAAGAACACACGTCAGCACGCACTAACAATACCCAAACATCTGAGAGCTCCGAGGCTAGTGCCGCATCATGCCACTAGACACCGCCACCCGTCTCAATAACAACATGGACGTGTATAAGAAGATAGAAACTGCCAGAAGACTGTAGACGCTTCTAGTACCGCGCACATCCCCTTTCCCCGTGTGTTTGAACTCAGTGATCCCCACCCTTGTGTAATCCCGTCTCGAGTGTTTGATGAGTTGTGCACCATATAAAACACCGTCCATCAAGAAAGAGACCACTCTTGGATTAGGCTCGGACACTAGAACGAAGCGTAGGCTTTGCGGACATACCTATACAATGTAAGGAGAAATTATGTTTGGCGTTAATTAATATATATTGTAATGTTTCTAAATTCCATTTTGGTTATTTTTACGTTTAAATATTGTTGTTGACTTCGTATACGAATCTTCGTTCTTTTACGGAATATAGAGTAACTTTTCCTATTTTACAAAGGATTGTAGTGAAATATGAATTTTGTTAAAAGAAAGTAATGTGGGGAAGTTTTTTCTAAAGGTTAGGTCTGAATTGTTCTAATTGTTAGTTAACTTATGCTTTTCAAAATAAATATATTTAGTTAATGTAGAAAGCGTGTTGCAATGCAAAATGGAGTAATATTTATAGGGAAAGGTAGTTCTAACATTAGGACATAATCTTTTTTAAATGGTTAATATAATTATGCATCACGTTGATAGCTACTCCTATCTAGTTAACGTTATTTATCTAACTTATGAGTTATGTTTCAATGTCAATCAAATGTTGACAGAGTTGGTTAATAATCTTGAGGCTAGACGATTAGACTAGTCGTTTGTTGTATAATCACGGAACTTTAAAGTTGTTGGCTAAAATTTTGTATTACTTTTTCACAACTAGCACTGAAATATGTTAGATGTTGTCATACGCCATTTTAATAAGCCCATGCATTTAAATTTAATTAACGTATGTTCATAAATATTTTTTGTGAAGAACATAGAGTGTTATTGTTACACTTTAGCTTTTGTTGATATTGTATCTATACGAAACTTTCTAAGATTCGTTAAAAGAAGGGTATTGTTCTTGAATAAGATTTTGGCTGAAATAAAATCAAAGTTTTCTTTAAGACTGTTTACTATTCTAGTTACGCCATTTATCCCTAGGTTTTAGATATGTGTAATTTCCAAGTCCTTTTAACTTAGTCTTCGACTTCTTCATATGAAATATAATTTGACCTTTGAAGTTAGACAGTGTTTTTTCACGCTTCTAGGAGTGAGTGGCGTGCGTTGTAGATGGGTTGTATACCCTGCTAATCTTGGGCTCAAAACATAATGTTAGTTACACTGCGCACTCCTATTAGTCTAAAGGTTGTAATGTTAATTTATTTAATTGTATTGAATCCCTCTAGTTCTAGAGCCTGGATTACAACATTTATACTAATTATTCTCATGAATTTAGACATTTGGAAAGATATATTTAGAAAAAGTGTACCCGCATTTGTGTTGAGGAAGAGTCTATAACAGGTATCAGTACACCCGACCAGGATACGAACTTCCATGTCCCCCTTCAAAATGGCGACTAGAAAAGTTCTCACAAATTAGCATGGCAATATAATTGACACCCACCTTAAATGCTTTCAGAAATACTTCTACAGGCTATTTAACGAATAACCAAAATATCCTGATCTATAAATACAGTATTTAATTAAATTACATGTAAGCAAAATTTACTACTTTAAGATACACAAACCCACTTCGGTGACCGTATGGTCTAAGGCGTAAATTTCGCAAGAGACTAGAATTTCCAATGACGGGGAGATCGTGGTTTGAATTCCGGTCAGGTGTACCGGGAGTGTTTTGCTAAATAGTTTCCCAGTCGTCCTTCACGCAGCTACGGGCACACTTCCTCCAAACTCAATCTTCCTAATCTCTAACACATTAACGTAATTGATTTAAATAATTTGATACTTTTAAAAGTTATTTCGAGACATATCCAGCTGAGACAGAAAGAGTAATGCAGACCGGTGGAGTTAAAACTGAAAACTCGCTTCTCCCGTTCAATAAACCAAACCACATGTTTTTGGTACCCGCATCAGTATGATGGTATGAAACGAAATGTGTCTTCTTACTACCCGTCCGGGGCACAAACCGTGGACGATGAGGGAGGAAACTGGCCTCAGTACACACTCACGACAGGGACTCGAACCCGACTTCTCCCATCACCAATTATTTATTTAGTTAACCCGTAGTATCCTGTGATGTTTTTATCCGTTTATAAATCCATGTTTCATAATCAGATTGGCTGTATATTTAAATAATAATTCTTTTCCGGACTGCCTTTATTAACGATTACCTAATATAATAGTTTAATTTTGACTATCAAAAATGACAATACGCTATAATATTTATCGTTATTAACAGTTTTTTTTTAAAATTTCAATATTATCGATCCACTTTAAAACAACAAGTGTGGGTGAAAATTAATATTACACCATCGATGATGAGACCATTCGTATTTGTACGATTCTATTTTGATATGAATTAGAAAGGATGGGTCGTTGGTTCTCTGGTGAAAGGGGTTTTGGTTCATATATATATATATAAGGGTGATTTTAGAGCAGCCCTGTCTACTTCTACTTCTTCTTCTTCTTCACGTGAAAATTAGCTACTTAGAGAGTGACTAATTGAGACGATGGAACATTCAACAACATCGACATAAGGTATTTCAATTCTCTTCTGTTTGTATTAAGACGTTCTGTTACATAGCTTAAAAAGAGAGCGATTTAATTTTAAATTGGATGTGTATTTGCCAGGATTAAATTTGTGATTGTTCTGAAAGCTACCATTTTTAAATTTCTGATAGAAAATATATGTGTATCGAATAACATTTGGTTAGTCTATTTCCAAACCAAGTTTCATTCAAAATTTTGATCTAAGCGACTAAGAAAGAAGATTACCTAACTGATTCAATGATTTAATTTTAAGTTGGATGTTTATTTATGACTGTTCTAAAAGCTACAATTTTTAATTCCACCTATACAATATATGTGCATTGACTAACATTTGCTTAATCTAGTCCTAAAACCAAGTTTGATTAAAAATTTTGATTTAATCAACTATAGGGCATTATCTGCCTGATTCAATATACTATGACATAGTATATTGAATCAGGCAGATAATGCCCTATTGTGTTCTGGTACAAAAATTAGAAAAGCTTCATTTAATTTTAATTTTATTTTGTACATTCTTTTAAACTGGCACTTTCTAAGTTATGTGTTTTCTATAATATATCTTTAATCTAAATCAATGGTACCGAATGCAGCTATATATCTAAAGTGCAAGGTTACGAGTTTGTAAGCATTGCCGTTATTTACATGTGACTATCAGTCATATTTAATTTCTCATTTGTTTATAATAATCTATATATAATCTCTCTCTCTCTCTCTCTCTCTCTATATATATATATATATATACACACATAAGAATTTCGCAAAACATTTGAAGTATTATCTAAAATTAAATATAGTCCAAAGAACTTAATTAAAATTATCCGGCAACATTTCTTACTTTTTGTATGATTGCTCTACACGCCAAATGAAGGTAGAAATTAGAGAAAATCTACACACACACACACACACACACACACACACACACACACACACACACACACACACACACACACACACACACACACACACATGAGCTGTCCCGTTGGCTAAACTATCTGTGCTTTGGTGTCACGATTGACAAATAAACCTTCTACCTAATAGCTTATTGACTTGTTTTTGAAACAAAACTATAAGAGCGGAAAAAATTGCTGATGTTTATAGGGTCTAAGGGTTGCAATCTTAATATAGTGATCTGCCTGTAAGAGGGAGTCCCAGTTCTATTCCCTGTTTGAGAAATATTATTTAATATCTTGGTTGATTTCTTAATTACACTTCAAATATATATATTCATAGGAGACTATCATTTTCTCTAGCAGGGATCTTGGGTCTCGGGTTTGAAGAAAGAAAACAATTACCATTATGTGTAGATAAAATCAAAATTTCCTGTTTGAAAAAAAAATTGTTTAATATCGTGGCGAATTTCTTGCCTACACTCTAAAAATATATTCATGAACGATATTTATTTTTCTCTAGCATGAGTCTTGGGTTCAGAGCAAGAAAACAATCACAATTATGTGTGACTAAAAGCCGAACTTTCTTAATGTTTGTATTTATAATATGATTAAAATAACTATCTGCTTTTAACCGACAAGAAAAAACCTTTCTCAATAGTTAATGAATAAATAGGCTAATAATTTATTTATATTATTATATATCTACAATTACTTATAAAAATAAATAAATGATACCGGGACTTTCTCTCGCTTTTATCTTAAAATAAAGATTTACTAAAAACTCCTAAGCATTGTGAAAGTAAATGATAGGTCTGTATAAACACTAAGCTTTGTGAAACTAAATAGGTATTTACAGTGTTGTAGAAACACTACACCAAAGATCATAAATGAAATAATATAATCTGTTACCTTCTCTACGGTATTATTAACGAAGTTCAACATGAGTTATATTGGAGTAGCGCACACCTTTCAATTCTATTAAATTACATCCACTTTATACATGATACATTTTAAAGTTTACAATCCTTTATGGAATCTAGGTTTGGCTCTTGGTATGGTAATCTATGTTTTAATGCACCTTTGGAGTACCTTACACTCTTTAATAAACACTTTAATAAAATCAAGCTTAATTGCATAGATGCGAGCTGGTGGAGCGCTGATGGACTAACGGTCGTAGAGCAGGTGGCTGAAATCGCACAAACCAGGGAAAGTCTGGCTCCTGAGGATGTGTAGGTCTCCGTCCCAATCCCTGACATACAGTCCCCGAAGGGCCAAATCCTTGGTTCCCTCCAGGACACGCAGGACCATCAGGTCCCCCAGAATGCACTGCCACCCACGTTCCAAGACCTGCGGTCTCCAGGTACTTCAGGATCCTAGATTACCTCCCCCATTTCACACGCGCGGTCTTCTGGGGTTCGAACAGGGTGTATCGGAAGGAGGCACGCAATGCGACCTATCAGAACTAGGATTCCAAGACTCTCAATGGACAATAATATACCGATAATAGCAATAGCAGCCCCCTCACCAGTTTTAAAACCAAACAACACTCCGACCGACGATTTTGATGTAGACGCTGATGCGCAAGCTGATGCCCCCATTATTTTTACCTAGATATTTAAAGCGTAACAACCTGTTAATTTATGTAATTTTATATATATATATATATATATTATTTGGTCAAAATATATCTATGAACATTAAATGATATTTAAAATATTTTCAAGGTCTTCATAATTGTATTACTTAGGAATTTTTATGAAAGATGTATATATATATATATCATTACATCAAAATATTTTTGGGAACATTAAATTTCTTTGTTGTTTAAGTGGTTAATTTGTTTTATGTAAATAAATATTCCTAGCATACTTTTAGTGTAAGCTATATTTGTAAATAAATATTCCAAGTATACTTTTCATGGTGTGAGCTATGTTTATAAAATTGTTTTTATTAATTTAATTTGAATATTTTAAAAAAAAATGCGTAAGTTATCGGGTTCAAAATTGGTATCGGGAAGAATTCTTCTACATCATCAATAACACAGTTTCTTTATTTATCTAAAATAAATTAATTTAAGTGTAGTTTACTTTCGACAATATATAGAAAGTTTGAATTTGTTTTAGAAACTAAGCAGGAAAATTAAATTCAAAATTAAAATCAAGGATTAGTTTTTTCATGATCTATAAGAATAACCTACTTTTTTTTTACGAATACCAATAATTTCGGGTAATTTACAAATAATTTATTTTTGAAAATTTAAATTTTGTTAAATATTTTAGAACAATTTGGTTTAAAGTTGTGTAATGGGCTGAACTGCTTTAGCCCCGTTCAAAAGTAGCGAATAAAAAAAAGAACGTATATTCTGTTAGTGCCTGCGTATTATCAAAAGTAACAGTAACAAACTAATGTTAAATGCCTCGCCCATAATATATGTCTCTGTTTACATACCATCTGCGCCAATTCTGTCTTCGAGTTCGGTGGCCCAGCTATTAACACAACACAGAGAAAGAGAGCGAGGAGAGCTCCGCTTTCGACCACGAGTTCAAACCGACTAATTGCTTCATGGCGGCCTACGACCAGCGTGCCTCGACCTTCTAGAAGATTCGGGAAGATCCCCCTACCCTTCCTACGCACCAATTCACCACGTGGGCTCTGCCAACTATATATTCACCTGCTTGCTTGAAGAATGGCAGAACACGTCAGGAGACGATTGGGAAACCTCCACCACGCTAACAGGCCACGCGTTTACATCTGGTCTACGTAATCTACATAATCTACATCGGACCTGCGGTCAAGGGAAATGGGTCCCTTGGACAGAAGGAAGTCGCAGGGCCAACCTAATTCAAGGGCTTGATCTCTCGAGTAAACTCCAAGTTTAAAACTCAACTGTTAGGTTTAGTCTATGTCCTCGCAGGATAGTTAGTATAATTAATCATTAGAGATAGAGATGAGGAATATAACGTGTCTATTCTGAGACGCGGTTATGATATCATAGTATGACTAGTTATATAGGATAGGCTGAGAGTAGACTCTCCCTTATTAGGAAAGCAAGGTACTTATACACTTGTGGTGTAGCGCGCCTCTCGCGCCCTAGAGACTGGTCCTTCATGGCCAGGCTCACGTTGGGATGATTAGTCCCATGGCACGTACTATGTGACCATAGGTGCCATATTGTGGTAGCTTGCAAGGGCAGGCGATTGTTCTGGTTATATGGAGGCCGGAGATTCAGGCCTAATTGGGTTCACATGTCATGGCCTATATTTGAGTAGGGTAGTTAACCAGTGGGTCGCATGTTCTATCCATGATTGGCCCGTGGCTGGTTCTTAGATTTAACTTTGTAAAACACTTTAAGAGTACACTGGACGTGAGCCGCCTTTGCCCCTCTGGCGCGGCTCTGGCTGTTATTTGTTCTTATTTTAGTAAGGGTGTACTGGTCACCCTTCAGGTGCTCAACCAGTGGGACGCGTCCCTTACTGGACTATCCCGTATGTGTTGTATATCCAAGTACGTTGTTTTTACCCTGTGTAAAGGTTGTAGCTGTTGTGCAGGGCTCTCTATTATAACAGAACTAGAACTTGCCTGATGTACGAACTAATCTTGCCTACGCGGCCAACTTACCTAGTTGATAGTATTGTTTATTACGTAGCTTTGTAGTCTGCGTTGTTATCTCGGCGTTTCTCGCCCCTAGTTGGCCTAGACTAGGCAATGCTGCCACTTATCATAGTAAGTTATATATAACAAAGTACGTGCTGAGATTTAGTGCAATATGTTTATATGTCCTTTGGTCTTGTATATTATATCATTAAATTTCATTAACTCCAACCTTCTCTTGTTTTCATCATTTGAAATTGCTCACCTTTTGGTGCACCCCCCGGTGCAGTTGATATTTACAGATTGTTTATTGTGATCAACAAAATTATGTGTTTGTTTTTATGACTAAAACATAGTACTTATTAACTGGTCACATACTATTATATCATTATAGAATAATAATTGATTTTTCACCTTTTGGATACAACATTTCTATTTTACCTCCAGAATATATTTCTCACCATATTTTATTTAAATTAACTAGACCCCTAACAAACTTTGTCTCAGTAAAATAACATTCATTTAATATTTTATTACATGTAACACATTGTTTGTTTCATTAAAATACTACAATTAGTCTTATAAACTACATTATTACTGTTATTTAACCGGAGCTCCTAAAGCAGGAACATTAAAAATGGAAATATATTATAAATAATTACATGAATAATATTTAAAACGATGTTTACATGTCTTTATTAGTATCATTTTCTCACACAGAGTTTGTATCATTTTAATATATATATTTATTACCTATGCTATGTATCTTAGCATGGGTCCGGGTTTGTTCCCATTAAGTGTAAGATATACTCGTAAATACATATTCTAAAACTATCTCTTTTTTTACATACATAAATATTCCAAGTGTTGTGTGAATAAATATTACAAAAGTGATATGTTTGTGTATTAACGTCTACACCCAAACACCCCCTCTCCTATCCTATAAATACAAATTTATTTGGCTTAGGAGCTCAATTTCAAACATTATGGATAAGTTGAAACGTTCAAAATAAAACATTTAAATCCTCTTTCTTTCTCTTTGGGTATAAAACTAAAGTCACAACAATTTATAAATGAATATGACAATGTTGCCATCTCCTTCCTGTCTTTGATTCTCCTACCAACTTATTATAAGGATTTAAAAAAATAACAACATTTTATTGCTAGTTTTTTTATTGATAATCAGTAATTGATTAATTTAAAACATTCATAACATGTGGCCACAACAACAATATAGAGTTTTTACAAAACGTATTATTATTTAGGTCGTGTGACCAATACAAGTAATTAAGATTAGAGTGCAACATGAATAATATAATTGTGATAGCAAGAAAAACATATTTACTCTTTTACCTAATAAAAAACTTCAGGAGATAATATAAATAATTATATTGGCAGAATCCAAAGAAGAGGATTAGATTAGAAATATTTAATAATAATAATAATAATAATAATAATATCCTTCAAAACCTACTGTTAACGACTGGATGGACTCAGATATGATCCACGTGCTCTCAACAGAAAATACAAATCATTTTAATAATATAAATCTGCTTAAAAATACTAGACTTACAATAGTGTAATACAAAGAAGATAATTAAAGCTAATACATTCAGGAATAATATGATTCAAAACTTACTTATCGTGGCTGGATGGGATCGGATAACGCCAACATGCCTTCTAGCATAATATTGTACACGAATGGCAACAGAGTGCTTGCTAACACATCCACTTACTACCCCTTATGTCGTAGAAAAGAACTAAACCTATGTTAGGTTCGCTCCCAAGCCCCTCGAGAGCCACTGTCGTGGTGGCGTGTCTTCGAACCTCCCCTTTTCCACACCCCGCAAGCTCCTATTATCAGCTGTGTTATCACGTCTTTTCTCTATTTCTTTTTGTTCCGTTGTAGTCCAAAAAAGGGTATAAAATAGGTACCCTCAGATTTACAAAAGATTATTCTATCACATCACATCGTTGAAGAAAGAACTCCTCTCACAGAAGAGACCGGTAGCCATGCAGTATTTGGCGTGGTACTCATCGCAGCACCTCCGAGGAAAGTCTCTCTTCACGAATAAACCGGTGGCCATGATGTTTTTGACGTGGTTCTCACCACCGCACCACCAAGGAATATCCTCTCCGATTTCTTAAGTATAGAGGCGACGTCCATCCAACTTATTGTTTAGTTAAAATATTAGAAATTGTTTATTTAATAAGCCCATCTGATTTATTGTTTATTTCAGACTTAGTATAGTCGAGGCGACTATTACGACTATTTTGACTTCTTGTTTCAGTAAAAATGACTAGATTTTGGTTTTATATTATTCTAACTCCGTTGATGTTGTCACAGCAACTCTAGTGTTGCTCAAGTCCCTCAGACTTGTTATATTGGTCCAAGCAGCCGTGTTTTTCTTATATCCATATGATATAGCTTCGATATAGGATAATAATATTAAAGGAACGCCTAATAGCCCATAACAAAAGGAACTAATAAAAATTAAAAGATAATAAGAGATATTAAATATAAGGAAAAAGTTGAAGACAGCAAAAATTTTTAATTAACAAAAAACATATTGAGTTTATAAGAAATTGAATGAAATATTGATAATAACTAGTCTGAATATAATATATATTACATCATGGATGAGAAGATAGATTGAACAACAGAATACTGCTAAGCCTATAAATAATGAAAAACTTTATGACTTTAATCCTATTAAAGAGTGAAATAGAGCAGGAAAGAACAATAGAGTTAAAATACAGAAAACATATTAAAATTAAATAATACAATACACATGAAAAACCACATATTCAAAGGTTACATATTAAATTATTAAAACATTATAAAGAAATAAATATTAGGTCTAGCAATGAGTTAAAATTAACATTTAAGGTAATATTGTTAATAGATTCAGAATTGTCAAAAGAAAAGTTAAAATTTTAGCCAATGAAAGTGAACAGGGAAATAAAGGCATAAAATGTTTAATAAAGGTTAGAGACGTTAATTATACCGAAATTATGTAGAATAGGAGATAGTTGATAATAAAATGTTGTTGAATATATAAACGTTCCTTAGCTGATATTTAGTTCCACTCCTTAAGCCTTGAATGCCAAAAGGCAGGTTGACTTGACTTCATGTTTCGACGTACAAACGCCATCATCAGGTCTCTAAATTAGGGTTATATGTTATCCCTGTCACTCCAAAGGTACATCTTGAACCGCTCTACAAACGCTTATAAATAGACGACCAAGCGGGCGCCCCCTATATTACTATATATCCACCCCTTCCTCGCTCGAGCGACGTCACGTGGTACTAGAAGAACAAGGTCAATGATCTCTTGTACTAGCTCATGGTTTCAAGATAACGATCTATACTTGTCTCGACTTGTCTTGTCGAACCGCCAAGCTGGCGCCAGTCATCGGGGAAAACCCATTGCGATATCATTCAAGGTCACGATCTATACTTGTCTTGTCGAACCGCCAAACTGGCGCAGTCGTCAGGGTTGCGACAGTAAAATGACATCATCGGGAAAACCCATTGCCGAGGGGTGGAAGGGTTGCCAGAGTCAATGACCTGGCTCACGGTTTCAAGGTCACAATCTATTCCTGTCTTATCGAGCCGTCAAACTAATGCCAGTCATCAGGGAAAACGCATTGTGACATCATTCAATGTCAAAATAATAATTAAAATTGTATTTAATAAAACGGTTGTTTCTAAAATAATTTACATCGGTGGCGTAGTTGACTGACGTCTAGAGCCAGACGGCTGAGGACCGGGGAGTTCGAGGTTCGAAACTCAGTCGGGTAAACTAGGGGTGTTTTCCACTCTCCCTCTATGCAAATGAGGATTCAACCTTCCCAATTCCTAATCCGGTTGGACTCGCGGTTCTGCTTCTTCTTTTAATCTGTTGTAATATTTGGTTTGGTTGTAGTGTTTATAGAGAAGAACCAGCCTCGTAAAGATTGTTAACTCTCTAAAAAGAGCGCAGAGGGATTGATATCCGCCTCGGTGACGCAGTTGGCAGACGTTCCAGATTCGTGTTAAGCTAGAATACCGAGGATGGGGGAGATCGAGGTTCGAATCTCGGTCAGGTGAACTGGGCTGATTTTTCCACTCTCCCTCCCCACGTAAATGCGGGTGCAACCTTCCCAATTCCTAGTCCATTAGCGTAAATTGTACTTAAGCGTATTATAACCCGAACGGTTAGTAAGACGCGGTGCTAAAAAGAGTAATAAATAGTAAACTGTCTTACACAAGAGGACAAAGTGGTAATCAGCGCTTTAGTGGCCGCATAGTCTAACACTCTACTCTCACATTAGGCTATAGACCATTGATGACGGGGAGATTGAGGTTAGGATCTCAGCCAGGTGTACTGAGGTAGGTAGTTTGATCCCATACATGCACTTTGAAGGTTTTGTTTGTGGTTCTCAAATCTTGTTTAGATAGAAGTCTATAAAAGTCAATAGAAGTCTAATGTACCCCCACAGTAAAATTTCCCCGAATAACAGGCTTAATTATTTTTTATGATTACTTGGCAAACTACTTAGGCAGTTTTTAATATATTGAAAAAAAATTATGTAGAAGAAATATTTCAAATTGTACAAATATATTTAAAGAATCTTACTTTATAGCCTTATCGCTTATTGAGAATATTTATGATCAGTTAAAAAATTATAAAACCAAAAACATAATATTTTACTGTAAAAAATTTGCAGAAAAGCTTCATACGATTTCGCCAAGAAATTGTTAAAAATTGAATAGCATAGAATAATCCCGGAAACAAATTTAAAAAAAAATGTTTTAATCCAAATCCTGGAGTTGAGAGATTATGAATTCTCACAGTTTTTCAGTGAGAGGTGTGTCTATCTCTCTATCTTTGGCTCAACACAAGTTTCTGATGTCTGATTGTCAAGATGAAACTTTCAAGCGAGAGTCCGGCTCTAAATTTGTCCTATTTTTATCTAGCACCACGTCTTACTACCCGTTCGGGTTATACGCTTTAAGTACTAATTACGCTAATGGATTAGGAATTGGGAAGGTTGAATTAGAGGAAGTGAACCCGCATTTGCGTGGAGGGAGAGTGTAAAACCATTTAGGAAAAAACACCCCAGTTCACTCAACCGAGATTCGAACCTCGATATCCCCGTCCTCAGCAGTAGAGCTCAACACGACAAGCGCGTTAGCCAACTACGCCACAGAGGCGGGTAATTTGTCCTATTGTGGTACCTATTTTTTAGGTACATAATGGATGAAAAAAACACGTTAACATAAAAACCGTTGTTGAGAAAGGCATAAAAACAGTTTGTCAACAATGGTGAAATGTTTGTTAGGTAATCAAAGGAGTGAATATTCTTCGGTCTTCTCTAAAACTTTGCGCCACGTTTGGTTCCTTTTCATTTTGCCAAATTTCCCTTGAGAGCTTCTTACATACCTCTTGAAAGTCTCACGCGTACCCTCGGGGGTACGCGTATCACAGTTTGAGAAACACTAATCTAGATGAATATATTATTATTATTATTATTATTATTAGCACCGCATCTTACCACCCGTTCGGGTTATACTCACTTACGCTAATGTGTAATGGTAGAGTGATTGTGAGATGAAATGAAGGACCTACAGTTTAACGTTGAATCCGAACCACGGTGGTGGCCTGGCATTCCTCACATTCACAAGATGTCTTGTCAGAGGTGAAGGAAGGGTTTGGTAATCAGATAAATCTGTGCCGGGACCGAGGATTGAACCCCGGCCGCCAGCACAGAAGTCTTACACCTAACCCCTAGACCACCAGGTCACCCTAGATGAATATAAAATTTTTATTTGAAAAAGAACGTATAAAAAATTTTAAGTCGCATACTCACATGTTGGAATAACATTAATGTATTTAAAATAGTTGTTTTAATCTATAATAAATATCTTTCCCAGAGTAGATTTTTTCCAGTTCAAAAGGTACCAAAATATGTCAATATTTACTTTTTTTTTAAGAATGTTTTTCTGCTTTGACAAGGGAAGTAAATTTTAACTACTTGTTAAAGTGACAAATTATATTAATACAATTGAATCCAAAAATATTATTTTGTAGTTTTACAAACTGTCAAAAGAAAAGGCCTGAGCTAGCGTGGACAAATTACAGTACTTGATACTTCTAGTATTTTTAACAAACTCTTAGTCTATGGACTCTCTACCCTTCATAGTGATTGTGGCGAATAAGGTTATAAATATAAAACAGATAAAAAATGTGGGAGAAACAAAGATTAATTAATAATACAACATCTTTAATCTTAGAAAGTATATATTTACCATAATCAGAATAGCAGATTTGACTATGATTGTAGCAATTAGAAGAATTTCAACAAACCTCCGAAATAATGTTGCGCAGAAAATGTAACGTGTGTAATTATCGAGTGGGGGGAAGGGATGTAGGTAAATTTGATAACAAAGGAGTAACGTAACGCACACGAAAGTCTGAAGTAGAACGTGTTTAAATCCCCTTGCCCCCTTCGTTCTCCTTTTGCTGTAAACAGACGTAACCATAGAAATGACCTATTTCTACGTACTATGTAAAATTTTAAATCAAAGTGTACCCAGTTAGAATTTACTCAGGCTTTGATAATATTTTTATTTTCTGTCTTGAGATAGTGAATGTATCAAGGTATTTTTTGTTTGATTATAAGTTCTATATATAATATTAACAACATTTTTATTCACCTGGAAAGAGATATAGGAAGCCAGTCTGTTAAAATATCAACTTGAATATGGACATTAGTTAATATTTACCAGTTTCTCAGTACATATTCAGTCACAGTATTTGTTAGAGCAACATTTATGGTTTGGTCGATTATTAAGCCTTCATCTTCTTGTTAAGTCAACAACCTGAAGATTGGTTTGATGTGAGCTATATCCATCTGGAGCTGGGTATGTACTCAGTCCTGAAACTGCTTAGTGCTGCCCTCACCATCTGGTAGAAATCCCATATACTAGGAGAGTTCAGGAAGTGCGGTAGTTCCCTGTTGCCTTACACACTGGATTTCTAAGAACGAGTGCGAAGGGGCCTACTAATTGTTTCTAGGAAGTTATTTTCACACCCTTTCCAGTGATATTTTACACGCCACAATCAACATGGTACCGCCGGCTTTACTTCCCCTCCTAAGGAAGTTGTGCTACGGATTTTTTAACGTTCAAGAAAAATCCGTCGACCCCGGCTGGGTTTGAGCCCAGGGGCTACGGGCCATGAGGCGAGCACTTTACTTTAATACCACTGAGGTAGACTTAATCTTCATAATATACTGGTTTAAATTAATTGCCCTATCAAACACTTGCATAATAAGATCCAGCACAGGTTAAACACTGAAGTGTTGAAATAAATTAGTACTTTTGTATTATATAGCCACTCCTTATTCCTAATATCAATAATTTATTCAAGGGACTAACCAATATTTATAAATCATTTTAAATTTAACTCAAGCAATGTTTCATTACACGACTTGTATACTAATTTAAGCTGGAATAACATAAGAAACCTACAACTTTGGGATGGTTTCCCTGCCTTATCCAAGAACAGTGAGCAGCGTGGGAAAAGGAAAATTTTTGGGTTTTACTGGAAATAAAATCCGGATTCTTTGTATATATGTATGTATGTATGTAGTATATATATATATATATATATACATACATATACATATACATATACATGCACGCAAAACCAATGCAATTTTAGAAAAATATGATAAGTCACCCAAAATAACGAAAGCTAATCCAAACTGGCATCTTCAATAATCTTAATTTGTGCTGATAACTTTCATTTGATTGGTAATGGTTGGTGGAAAAAAAGAAGGAAATATATTATACAAAAATATAACTAAAAATAATTATTTTATTTATTTGATAAATACAAATATTTATTTCGTTATTAAATTAAAATAAATAAGCAGACGTGGTGTTAACATTAGAATATACCTAAAATAGATAGGGTGTAATGAGGTGGACTGGATTGAACTAGCTCAACATAGGCATAAGTGGAGTACTTTTATAAACTCACAAGGAACTTTTGAATACTACTGCCATAGAGTAAGTAAGTTACTAAAACCTAAGTTATGAGTTACAAAATGCAACGAAACATAATTTGACAATAATTATAGTTTCTTTAAGTATGCTGAGAAAATAGAGAGGCAGAGGGGGGAGAAATCACAACTTGGTTAGTAGCTCTAGACTAGAAATGGAAATTTACTTCCCCTGAAGTCTTATAATTGCAGCCCGCAACAATAATAATATGCATCGAGTTCAATTTTCAAAACAGGAAAATAAAATAAGATCTTTAAGTGAAACTAGAACAACAAACATAACGTGACATAGATAGCCTTTCGTCTGTATTTTCCCTTTGTTTTTACTAAGACTTACAATGAAACTATTGATACACCTAGCTCCACCCGGCTGAGTAGTTATCATAAATTATGTAATCCCTCATAAATACTGGAAATATTTTCGTAATTAATTCATTGAAGAAATTTATACTAGAATAAATGATCTAAGTCATCACGAAATAACCAGTGAAGTAGCCAATATACGATGTCCATTCACACGGGCATTGTTTTCATACTTGATTTGTGAACAGTTAATGCTATCAATCAAAATAAAACACCTTTCAAGAAAGGGGTTGTTTAGGCATAAATTAAAAGTGTCATGTATTCATTGAAACAATCTGAGATATTTATCGAATTATTAATCTGCTATCTAGAATATACAAATCCGACACCTTGTCTCAGTAGGTAGCGTGTCTGCTTATTGGTCATAGGGTCACGGGTTCGATTCCTGGCATGACCGAAACACATATATTTGGTGACATATGGGTTTAATGGCCTGGGACTGGATCTTGTACCTGTCTTAAGTTCGATTATAAGATCGATTAAGATATGACCGGCCTAGACAGTTGGTATTGAAAAAAATATATGACTCGAGTAAAAAATGCTGGAAATAGTAATGGTTGTATCTATAGAATACAAGTAATTCAAACTTTCTTTTTCAAAACATATTTGGGTCTGCTTTTTCTTTAAAAAAAAGACAGGGAAATAAGACTAATCTAATTTTATAATGTAAGGTAAATTGTAGCCTATATCTCTTCTGACATGTTTATAATTACATATATCTGTAAACTAGAGCCTGCAGTAAAACACACAAGTGTTCATGAAAGCTTCTTGTTTTTATAATACTCGCAATGGCAGTTGTTCGTTCACATGGTAGTGGTTGATTTGTAATAAATTCAGTGCTTAATTAAGTAAGGAAATATCACATAAAAGATTTAAATGTAATTACAAAAAAAAAAATTTATTAACTTAGTCCGTTCACGTTAATATGGGCGTTTATTAACATCTCAAAAATTACAAAATAAAATTCCGTATTCATTTGAATCGTAAATGTGTTGTCACTTTGGCAAGCTATGTCAATCTACCCCAAGTCAAGGCTACAACTCATGTTTGGAAGATTGGTGAAAATTAAATGGGTCATTAGATAGATTTGTAAGTGTCATGATGGACTAATGATACCGTTAAAAATATTTAAATACATAAGTATATCTTTGGTGCCTTAAGACAAAGGTTCTGAGCTCGAATTATTATGTTCATTTGTTTTTTTTAAATGTAAATATAAAATTTAATATCGTTGTTTATGTCCTATCCAGTATCTAAGCACCTAAATTAAACTAACCCAAACTAATGATTTACCTAATCCAGATATATTACTAAATAATAAATTCCCCATATATTTAAGAAGCATACTAACGAAGGCCTCACTTTTGTCAATGCAAATACTCGTATTAAATAAGTTTAAAAACCCTCATTATAACCCCCAGTTTATCTTCGTTTTTTTTTTTAGTCAACTCTTACGCGTTTATATTACATTTGTGAGGGATATATAGATCTCATCTCACTAAATTTAGTCTCAAATGAACAAAACAAAAGTGGTTTATTTTTACTACTCTTGCTGAAGAAACTTTTCTCTCTTTTTTTTTTTTAACAATAAGAAGGATCACTGGATAAATAATTTCATAGCATTGGTAATTGATAAAAATTAAGAAAAGGTAAAATGAACTTAAACGTTTGTTTATACTTTTTCTTAATTCTTATCAATTTATTTTGTTGTTTATAACTAAATGTAAACTTTCTTACTAATGAGCAATCAATATTGTAAAGTTCCTCTCCTATGCGTTTGACACACAACAATAATATAAGTAGACAAAATATAGTACAAGTTTTAATATTAAATACATAGAAGAACAAGTGGACACTATTGTGTTATTGAATAGTTTATAAACTTTTAATTATTGTGAAGTTGGTTATACTGTCTTCACTCATCAGGCATCACCATTTTCTAGAATACAATGGAGACAAGGCACAATAGGAATAGTGGAAAGATATTTGAAGCTCTCAATAATATTCCATCATTATTGGTTTCACCTAAAAAAAAGAAAAAGAAAATATAAAATCTATATTTCTGAAGTGTTAAATGCATGTTTTAAATATGTTGATAAAACTAATAATCTATAATCAGAAAAATGTATAAGCTCAAAACGCTTTATACTTAAAAGGTCAAGAATTCGAATTTGAAATTCTTTCTTTAGTTTTGAAATTAAATTTGTTTTAGATATATATTGATGGTTCAGCCTTGACATGATAATGGTACAAAATTAAAAACCAAATCCAATTTATTAATTTAACACTTAACTAACTGTATAAAATGTTATAATGAATTCATGGTAACAAAAAAAGTTTTAGTTACTACTTTTAATTTATTATATTTATATTTCCTATAATTTAATAATTTTTTCCAAGATTTGGTTTATAATTCAAGACAATTATTTTAAAACCGATGTACCTAGCTTGAGCATAATTTTTTACATTACTAAAACTCAGCATTGAAATCCTCATAAAATTAGGTGAGCCAACATATCAAAATTAATAGTATTATTAATAAGTAATTATTTAATATTTTTAGTTAGTTTTATTGGTGCCAACTGATAAATTTAATACATATTTACATTTTTTATTTACAAACTCCACTTAAACAAGTAAAACTTATTAATGCATAGAAAAAGGTAATTTATTAATACACATTGATAATATCCCCATTCAAATAAGGGTTCTGTGTCAAAGTAAGGTACCCTATTAAAAATAGGGGTATGGATTTAGGAGGATAATACTTTAGTGTTAATTTTAGCACTAATTAAATATAAATAGGTGAGAGGTATTTAAATTAAAACTACTATTTTTGAACACTTAATGCAATAACATAATTTCACCTTTTCCGCTTTTAATTAAAACTAACATAATTTTATATTATAAAATATGTTAATATTAATATTTTGTGTAAGTTAGTGTTGTTTAACCCAAATATCTTACTAAAGACAACTCACATCCACGAACACGTGAACTGATTGTTAGGCTCATCCAGTCTGGTTTGCCAGTAATGAGGTCGTGGTTCGAATCCTGGATGGGTGTACTGAGGGTAGCTTTTCCAAAATGGTTTTACATTCTCTCTCCATGGAAATGCGCATGCATTTACTCTAAATTCTCCCTCTTAGTTCTACCCCAATAGAGTGGTTATAAACTGCTTTGGTAGCCATTTGGCTTAAGGCGTCACTTTAGCAATAGATTAGACTGCCTATGACAGGGAGATCGGGGTTTGAATCCCGTTCGGATGTAATGTGGTTAGGTTTTCCTAAATAGTTTTCCACTCTCCTTCCACGTTAATATGGGTGCACAACCTCTAAATTCAAACTTCCTCATACAATTGAAATGTGCGGTCGAATATGGGTCTATGTTACAATTGATAAGTTTTGAGAAAATACATTTTCAAACTTTTGAGAGTAATAATCGTCTGTGGTATCCAAGCAGGTTACATAGACCCTTTTTCCACCATACTACGAAAACCCTTTAGTGCAATATTATTTCACCTGAAAATATTGTCTTCTGATATTTAACATAAAATAGGCAAATTCAGGGTTTCAGGTTTGCATGAATTAATCAATTAATGAAGCCAGGATGAAGACAAAGTCATGCCTTTCTTTCACATTATAAATATTCTTTAACACAATACTATACTATGGTTTTATTTTAATATCAGAAAATGAAATATATGTTACTCTATAGCAATATCTTGTTTTGTCACAAAAATAAACATTTCAACAGCAAGAATAAATAATAATAATAATAATAATACACCTGCTCGGACCACCCAACGTGACTACTGCACATATACCTTTATTCCAGAGCAAATCAAGCTTCGCTCTGAAGACAAACACTGGCTTGTACTGACATCTCACGGAAAATATTACAACTACCTTATTGGGCGGTAAGAGGACTTTATGTAGACCTCTTTTCCACCAAATTATTATTATTAGCACTAGGTCTTACTACCCGTTCGGGTTATACGCACTCACGCTAATGTGTAATGGTAGGGTGATTGTGAGATGAAATGAAGGACTTACAGTTTAACGTGGAATCCGAACCATGGTGGAGGCCTGGCATTCCACACATTCACAAGATGTCTTGTCAGAGGTGAAGGAAGGGTTTGGGAATCAGATAAATCTTTGCCGGGACCTAGGATTGAACCCCGGCCGCCAGCATAGAAGTCTGACACCTTACCCCTAGACCGCCAGGTCACCTTTTTCCACCAAAAACTCAACATATGCTTAAATGTGACATAGGCCCTTATTCATCCACACGCTTCAATTCATTAGAATAAGTTAGTAGTCCTATACGTGTAACCTGAACAGGTAGTATGACGCAATGCTAAAAAAAATGTAGGTGTAGTTAAAATGCACGTAATGAAAATTAAAATGCGGAGGAAACTATAAATTAATACTATTACATAAGTATATTTAATACAAGCACCTTCACAAAACTGTGCCTCAAATCTACAGCCAACAGGACCGACATGGACAGACATGCTCAAAACTGCTGTCCTGAATGACGCCGAAGACACATTACTATTGGTATAGTCCAGACCGGAGGAAGAAGGCACGATAGCAAAGTACTAAATATATTGTATATTTACATAAACTTATTACTTACTCCTAGGCACCATCATTTCCATTGTACTGCACGCGAACAACATATCTCGTAGGATGTGACGCTATTCAAGCCTTTTGCAAATGCGAAAACCTATTACTTCTAGACAGCGCACAAATAGTTTAACTCGACCAACACAGCTTTGTGTTCGAGATGTGAACAAAAGCAAAAGTGTTGCAGACATCAGTATTATTATTATTATTATTATTATTATTATTATTATTATTATTATCAGCGCGTCTTACTACCCGTTCTGGTTATACGCACTTACGCTAATGTGTAATGGTAGGGTGATTGTGGGATGAAATGAAGGACCTACAGTTTAACGTGGAATCCGAACCACGGCGGCGGCCTGGCATTCCCCACATTCACAAGATGTCTTGTCAGAGGTGAAGGAAGGGTTTGGTAATCAGATAAATCTGTGCCGGGACCGAGGATTGAACCCCGGCCGCCCGCACAGAAGTCTGACACCTTACCCCTAGACCACCAGGTCACCCCAGACATCAGTAAATCTTGATTTTATAGTAAAGGGTATTTTATCAAATACAAACTTTTTTGTGTTCAACACTACAATTATACTAGGTATATTATTATTTGATAAAAATTGGTATTATCTATCAAAAGTGACAACAGATTACATGATTTGACAGTAGTTTTATTAACTTTTCAACCACCCTTATACCATGATTCTCATGTATATTATATTATGTTTTTGCGCAGGTCTTATTATCCTCCGTTAACCTAAATCTAGTTTTATATTCACAATATAAAATGTAATATACATATAAAAATATCGGAAACCAAATTCACTCTTCTATTGGTCTTGATGGCCCATGTGCCGATATGTTACTCTTTAGAAACAAAAATTCACCCACAGATCTTATTTATTTTGTTTCTTTTTCCCCACAGGTTTTATAGTCTATGCAGTAATACGGAGAGAATATCAGGATTTAAAGAGAATAGGAAACATAATAATTAAAATAAGATATGCCTTCTGTTTTAAAACGAAGTATTTTTTGCACGCTATAAATGACGTGTTACGATGATCAAAAATAAAGTCGCGTGTTTGAAAACAGTAAACGTATTTTAGGAACTGGGATGTTGGATTTTTTTAACAGGAACCTTTTTACGCACAAGGCGTATACAGTTAGGATACACAATGGCGTACGCCTTGTATCACTCAGGATGAGGACGGGAAATATTCCCGATTGGGTTTTTATCCGTTTTCGAAAAACGAGTTGTACCAAGTCGAAAAAACGCCAAGGTCTACATTTTTACTCGACCAAGACTCAAAGTTTGTAGGAAAGCCAAGTGACAGCTCACATATTTTATGATTACTGTACAACTCTACGGTTCAAGACTTTTATTTGGAGTCTTGAACAACTTTTTAATGAGCTCGATAACCCTACCATGAATTTAATAACTGACGTAAATTATGTATGAATTTGGTTTTCATTAAAAAAAAATAAGTAAACTTTGACATGATAATTCTTAAATAAATATTTTTACTATACTAATTTTCAAAAATCAAATCAAAATTGATTTGGTAAGACTTGAGAAAATTGCTGTCGAAACAAATGGTCATTTTCAAAAATTGTGGATACTCTTTAAGCTAGTTTTGGAATTTTTTTAGAAATTCTTATTGGTAAAGTTATCTTTTTTTTTAAGTGATGAAAATCTATTTAGTAGATCTTTGTGACTCACTGTCGAAAGGAATTACTTCGCGTATTAAATATATAGCTATTATAGAACTCTACTGAATCAATGAGATACGGTCAGGTTGCACCAACCTTTAGCTGCCTTAACTAAACTTGTGACTGAAGAGGGAGTGGTTACAGCTCATGTCTGTGGAATCAATTTTACCCCGGATCAAACGAATCGCTATCAAAATACCCTTGGTTCGACCAGTGTGGGATTGTATTTGTGATGCATTGACAGTATCGATAATTATCATAATATTAAAAAGGGCCTTAACAAAGAATTTATTTGGTGGGAGAGAGTTTCTACCTGCGTTGACTCATATGTTAATTTATCCCCTCTCCACCCCCCAATAAGAGATTCTAGAAAATTTTAATCGATTTAAATATCTTATTTAAAATTCGCTTTTAGCCACAATCTCATTCGCGTTAGAGCCAGTTTTAAAAACATGTTAATTAAAACAATAACATTTCAAATGCACGCAGTTTTTAACTGTCCACACACAGAAGAAATCACGCAACGTATTAGGTAAATATTACCACGGTGAAATCATCGGAGTTAATAAAAGATGTATCTCCAGAATCAAAACATTTAATGTCATGTGAATATTTTTGTTTTAAGATTTAATACATAAAATATTTGTATTAATTGAAGGAAATAAAGTTACACAATTTAAGGCATGTACTCTTTGTAAACGACGTTAGTGGTTTTATCATCAGAAGTGAACATTTACAGGTTACTGGTAGAACTACCATGGAAACACACCACGAATAGTTGTCCATGGGAGAAACATTTCCTGTAGAGACATACGACTGTCACCTTCAAGGTTTGTCCTTGCCATGGTCATAGCATAGCAAACCTTGATGGAAAATCGAATCCATTTAAACTAGGTGGGCAGATCTGATGGAATCATGAGTATTCTTGGACTCCCCAGCCATTCTTCCTTAGTGAAACCTGAATATGGTATCAGTGGATGGGATTTTTTTTACCAACTTCTGACATAGCATACTCGGTTTACGTTAAAACACATTGTTTGTTTAAAATTAAAGTTAAAATAAAAATCTAACAATATTTTTCTATCAATTACCGAAAATAAACTCTCTTTGCTATTTTGTGTATATACTTTGCTGAGTATTTAATTTAAACAATCCAACAAAAGACTAAATCTTTTTTTTAGGGGGAGGGGAAGGTAGAATATGTGAAAGTTTCACAAGGGTTTACTGGTAAAGACTTATTTTACAGAAGGCATATCGGGGTAAATAAAATTGACTAAGTAATGGATATCATTGACCCCGACGCATATCTGAGATTTACTCAAGGACACTTTGCTTTCATACTGCGAAGACTCCATTGTGAGGTTTCAGCAATACATCAACAAATAAGTCTAGTTTTTGTCTTTGCACAGGCGAATGGGCATGTTGGTTGACAGGGAAAGTTTCAAAACTTCTGGGCATATGTAAGATATTTTCGGGCAGGCGTTGACCTCATCAGTTCTAGTGACTCGGAATGACTGATAGAGTTTGTCTGAAGTCTCCTGAGAACAATATGGTGATGCCTTCTATGAGCACATTGTTGCTTCTGAGATCTCTCAGAGTTCTATCTATTTCTTCAATTGAGGTCATATTCCACATTGTAATCTCATTCCATAATATAAGCAATGATAATATAATAATAATTTTAGCATACATTTAGGTAATTATATGAGGCACTTTTAAAGTTTCTTGAAATTTTACAATGTATGAAATTAAAAAACACAGATGTTATAATAAAAATGACTGGAGTAAATAAGTAGAGCTACCTTGAACCAATATAAGAATGTCAACGTTAAAATCGTAAAAATCACATAAGTCGTATTATATTGATTCCCTTATCTACTCCATTCATTAGTATTATAACATCTTTGATTTTTAACTGTATATATTGTTAACTTTCAAGAAATATGAGATATTCTGTGCAGTAGATTGATGTGAACCATTGCTTGGAAATTTTGTGTTAGAAAAATGTAAAGGCAATTTAAATTTCACATTTGGTTTTCTTACCCCGTCTAACAAAGTAGCGATTATACCCGATGAAGCCATTGCAAAGGCAACACAGACCTCAAATCTGAGCTTAAGCAGGAATAAATTGATTATAAGAAATATTTTATTTTAAAACACACTTCTCCTACTGGATCTAGAACACTCTATAATACTTTTATGTCTACGGTAAGCTGTTCTGTGTTCAATAGAGGGTTGTTTGTATTCAAAGTTTGTAATTCAATTTGACAGTCGTTTGTAGTCTATCTCACATAGTCTCCATATAATATACATCTGTTCAAATTGTCGGGTAGAAAAAGACTCAAGTCCTTCACGTTCTTGTCCGAGAGAGACCTTACATTTTGGTTGAGTTCACTCTGACCTCACTCTAAAAATATCTTCATTGAAGTCCAAATTGTATATCAATTGCTCTGTTCTAATTCTATCTTCAATATCTTTCAACATGTTTTTCCTGTGGCCGAGCCAAATTTCGAGAGTATATTATGACAAGTGAGAAATATGGGAAAATTTCTGAGTTAGGAAGAAGAGCTACACAAAGTGACCTTTGCTAAAGCACTACTACGGTGTGAATCATCCTGTTATAGCCCCTGCGCTTTGCGAACTAGTTGGTAGGATGCATGGGCTTACTTCTGGGGTTGCAAGGTGTCCCGTTTTTTTTAATGTCCCAAAAGATGTCGTTAGGACACCAGACTGTCCCATATTTTACAAAAATTAAATGAAATTATGTGAAAATAATTAGATTACAAAATTTAAATATGTACATCCAGTAAACTAGTTTAATTTAAATAACACAGGTTATGATTGCATGCTGGACGTGCTGAAATCAGTGGTCTTCACTCGGAGGTGATTTCTGGAGCTAAACTACAGTCCTCTCTCCCCTCTCTAAACTCTTTGGAACGAAACTAGCAGCATGGAGGGACGTGTCTCTTGTCAAGTCAGTGTCAGTAGTGTCTGGGCTGTCTGATGTACAATAGTCAATATGTACCAGGATTATATTTAGAATTTGGGGTGACTACTGACTCAGCAATAATCGTGTTTGTGTTTAATAAGTGTTCCAAACAATATGTCAAAACCAACATTTCCATTTAGTGTTGAGTACATAAAGGGGTGGGATCTCATTGGAAGGGGCAATAATGACAATAAAGCTACGTGCAAGTTGTACAGTTGTACATTCAGTATCTCTCATGGTGGTACAGTGGATATTATTTAGCCCATTCGTACTCAAAAAAAAAAAATTACAGATTCCATCTTCTTCAAAAATTGTAAGTAGCTATTTCATTAAAATTATACAGACTAAAAAGACAAAGTAATTGCAGTCGAAATATCAATGGCTTACCATAATGTCAAGCATCACTAATCCTTCAATACAAGTGACTGTAACAATAAAAAATTTCAAACTTTATTCCCCGTTTCTAAGATTGCTGCAAACTCTTCCAATAACCGAACTAAATGTACTACTTTGGTAAAACAAATAATGTAATTGCACTCTAATCTGTAAAACAGACTATCTCTGATATCAAAGAAGACCATTTCTATGCAATGTCTATAGACTCGTATAGTCATAATAACGAAAAGATATTTCCTATTGTTGAACAGTACCTTACCACTAAGAACAAAATGGAAGTATAGCTGTTGCTAGTTGCTTCACTGTCAAATGAAACATATGATTCTATAGTGGAACTGTGCATCAACACATTGAAAACATATTGAGTAGATGCAAACAAATGTATTTAATTTTGTGATGATAACTTCAATATTAATTTTGGTGGGCGTGAACGTCAGGGAATTAACAATGCTTTCTTTAAATTGAAAGCTGCATTAAATGGTGCCATGGAGGCTGTTTGAGGCCCTGCACGTTTGGTACATAATACAATGCGTACTGCTGCAGATACTTTATCAGAAAATGTTGAAGTCGCTGTCATGAAAATATTTTCACATTTTAGTAAATACACAGTACGAAATTAACATTTAAAAGAGTTTTGTTAGTGTGTTGGCGTTCAATATCAAACAGTTCTTTCTCATTACAAGACACAGTGGTTGTCTTTGGTAAATGCTGTTGAAATAATTCTAAAACTGTTTGAAGCTTAGAAAACATATTACCTCTCACAGGAAAACCCTCCAAAATTTTTGTTGGATTTATTTTACTCTCCTTTAAGTGAAGCTTACTTTTAGTTGGTACACAGTCTACTAAACTCTCTGAGTATCAAGACATTGGGGATTGAAGGGGTGACAAAAGCATTATTGACGTTCTGAAAACTCTTAAAGAATCACAAAATATCCTAAAAAAACGATTTGAAGCCAACTATTTCCATATTAGTGTAAGAAACATTTTAAAGGTAAAATATTTTTTACCAGAATGTGCTGAATCATTTTTGGCAAAAGTACGAACATTTTATAAAACTGGTCATTATTACCTGGTGAGCTGGATGAAATTCAGAAATGTGATGTGTTTTCGTGGATGCTTCTCAATAGCCCACCAACATGACGACACATGACGACACATGTGTTGTTTTAAACAAAACAAAGTTACAGTTAATGACAGTGAATTTTCCCACAGTGGACAAGTATTCGTGTATTTATAGAAAACGAGCTGGAGAAAACAAAAGAAGTGTGAAGTGAAATGTCCAACCAACAAAAGTGGCACTATTACATGAAGACTTGTGAAAAAAAGTCTCAATACTCCGAAATCCCGATAATATTTCAGTACCTTTTCAGTATCCCAGCACACAACGCGCATGTGGAACGAATATTTTCATTGATGACCATTCAGTGGACAAAAGAAAGAAACCGAATGGAACTAAACACAGTGGAGGAATTTCGAAGACCTTAATCAATGAAAATAAGACTTGTTCTGAATTGTATCTCTATGTATTAAATGGCAAACACTTTTTAAAAGTTGCACAAAGTTCAGAGAATTATTAACTGATGTTTATCATATCGTTAAAGCGCTGTCCAAACTTTTTTAGATATTTTTGTTTTTTCGAAACACTGTGGGGTTGAAGACTATCAGTCAGTGAGCTAAAAGTGTGATTATTATTTTCTAGTATGTAATTTTGAAGGTTATATACCGAATTTAGTAGATTTTAAATCATTTGTGTGACTTTAATAATCTTATATATTTATACAGTACATGTGTCTCATTTTTTAATTTGAAAATCTGGCAACCCTAGTTATGTCTCTCACTGTACGTAAATATTCAAATGAGGTTAGGCTTTTAAAGACATGGAGCCACATTCTCAAATAATTACACTGTATGATTGGGGTGTACATTACATACTGTAATTATGTAGATTTTCCCCTTTAACACTATTCCAAATCTAAAGTTCCCATCCTTAATATATTTCAAGTTAATGGACAATTTTACAATATTGAGTTTATTTACTCCTTATGTATTCAAATCTTCTCTCCTGATTTAAAAATCCTGGGTGGTCTTTTTATTTTGACCATTCTCTGTGACACCGTTGTAAAGTCTTAGCTTTTGTGAAAAGGTTTCAACCCCTATTTCGAGTATAACGTGCACAACAAGGCACCCCCCGTTAACTGTTTTGGCGTAGGTTTATTTTTTATCGTTTTAATAGCTGATGTATGAAAGATGACGTATTTTCATGAAATTGAAAGATTCTAGATGCTTTCTTGTTATATTATAACTGATAAAAATGGGTCTTCAGACCCCGCTGTAGGTGAGACCCGCGGCACGCCGACAGCCAAATTTCAAACTTTAAGGCTGCCGCGTATTGATAATGTCTCGTTCCGACTGTGTTAAATACTGTGCAATCGTGTCCTTTTATTTGAATAAATCTAACATGATTATAGACCTGTTATTTACACGATAAAATAGGCCTAGTGTTCCAAAGTTACGGTAACATTAAATTACTATTAACCCCATGTTCATCAGAAGGTTATAATACCCAGCTGAGGCCCACTACGATTAATTACTATGTGGGGTTCCTTAAAAGAAATACCTTGCTTTACGCAATGGAATTTCCTAATTTTCCAAACATTATATGAAGCAACACCATTATAAGTAGCTTCTTCTCAAAGGGTCGGTGGCATTAATTGTTGTAAAATATACACATTGTTCATTTTCAAGATTGACAGCTAAATGCATAACACCCTGAATAATCCCAACTGAATTGTTCCACCTCATTGGTCAAGGTAATAAGACACGTCACTTAATAAACATCCTTATCGATTTACTTACATACAGAGATTTGATGAAACTTCTCAGCCCCACATTAATGTGAGGATCGAACATTGTCCATCCCCAACGATCAAGAACAAATCTTACCCTCTTCAGTAGCCACATGGTCTAAGGCGTCACTATCGCAATATACGAGAATATCGGGGATGGGCAGATTGGGATTCGATCCGGTTGGGTTGTACTGAAGGTAGTTTTTCTTTAATGGTTTTCCAATCTCCCTCCATGCAAATTCTGGTATCTTCCTCATCCCTAACATATTAGAGTGATAATTAGTAGATGTGTGTTTAGCCCAAACGAGTAGTAATACATGCTGCTAATTTTTTTTTAGCGGGGCCGAGCGTCCTCCGTTGTCGGGACGCCGTATACGGCATTTGGAATATCCGTCATGCCCGTCAATGTAGCTATTTGAAAGCTCTCTGGATAATTTTTGCTGCATGCGCAGAGACGATCGATTCATGAGTCCGTAAAGGGCTGTGTATCATATAGTTAATTACACTTGCATGCAGTTGTGTGTAGATGTTTGAATCCGGAATCTCTAAACTTATCACCGAAACTATTTAATCAGGTCTGATTTTTTTTTTCTGAACTCATAACAGTAGATGGACGTGAAAATACTCGCTTTTGCCTCTGCACAGTGTATATAAAACACTTCGTAAGACCGAAAATAATGTCCATGTTTATCAAGTTCCTCAAGTCTATCAAGTTTTGAATGATGTTCAAATGAAATACTCTGTTTATTACGTACTGGTTAAACGATGGTTGGTAGTTCAATAAGAAAACACACGCTTACGTTTTTACAAATTTGACTAGTTTTTTCTAAAGTCCTAAGATTTCTCTTCGGATTCCAAGTTGAAATAAATTCAATATCTTTTTGCAATTTAATTTTTTTTTCTTGATTACCTTAAATCGATATCATATTTACCGGTATTTAAAACTTAATAAATTACTACTCATCATCAACTTTTTCCAGCCTGTGGCCGTGCTAGTTTAGTAGAATAACTCTATCTTCTTATTTTCCTTAACCATTCTTTCTCCTTTTGTGCGTAATACTTCTTATATATATATATATATATATATATATATATATATATATATATATACACACACACATCCCAAAAGCTGCTTGGATAAAAATATCCTGCAAACTAAACAAAACAACTGCATTGCAATCAGTTAGGCGATTGAACACTTTCGAACATACAGACCAGTACTTTGTTTTATTTATAAGTAGTAGAAATAACTTGGGTTGCAGCTCAATAAGCTACTAGCCCAGACGTTAATAGTACATTTCAAAATTATACTATTGATAATAGTTTAAAAGAACCTTGGACACAAATGAAACTATCAAAACAGTTACGTTACTGTACATTAAAATTAGAAAGTTAACATTTCAAAAGTACCAATTAATATAAGGAAATTAAAAACTCAAACCACTTAAGGAAGCAAAAATGAGTGTTGCATTATTGTTAACGTCTTATTTTTTTCAAAGCTGTTTACAAGAGCTTAATTAACAAACTTTTTTTCTGAACATTGTTGGGTAACTTCCTTTATATTTTCATTGTGATGAAAACAACTTTAACGTTTTTATTGAAGGATATCTATATTTGGAGTTGTGGTACTCTTTGTCTGACAAGTCGTCGGATTGCTGTTACACACGCTACGGATGACGTCAAGAATTCTGTTATCAAAATAAAGCACTTTGGGTTATTATCTATTTCGGGTATGGCTATCTTTGGTAGCTGTGACGCCCGCGATGTTTAGATCAGTCAAACTACTGTGTGTTAAAATAACTGGCAGTTAAAATATCCCACTCTTAATTTAAAACATATGTTAATTTAAAACCAATTAAGCTAAAATAAATATTAATTATTAATTTATTTGGGTATCTATTTTAAAACTATTTACAAATATTATAACATGAAGGATTTAAAATTTTCCAACTTGTTCGTCGTATAATACTTACTCTTTCGGAATTATTTAGATTCGATTACACGAAAATTTTTACATGACTTCGGTATCTTGGACATGTCTATTATTACTTTATTTGTGGATTGGCTCAACGCATGATCCCAATAGTTACATTAATGAATACCAGCCCTACAGTTGTAAACGTTTCTGCACTCGCGGACAAAGGCGTCAATCACGTCCTGTTTGTTTTACCTGTGTCGGGAAGGTATGTGGATCCAATCTAGACTGGTTGTTCTGAAGGTGTTTTTCTACTAAATTGCTGCCTGCCCTCTATACATGAAAATGTGAGTAATTTCCCTCTAAATTTCTACTCCAATAAATGCTGTTAGCTGGAAGGGCAGTAATACGGTGCTGGCATGGCTGGGATTCAACCCCAGATCCCTCTTGTTCGAAATAGAGAGCGAGAGAGGGTTGTAGAGGAGATACTCACAAGCGTTGTTGTTCTCTTTGTAATTGAATCCGCACTGACACTTGTTGTTGCGACACTCCACACTGTTCTGAGAAGATTCTTTCAGACACTCGCTCAACGACGTGCAACTTTCACCCAGGGCTAAGAGACAACAGACAATACCTCACATAAAGTCACTAGTACTAAGCATAATTTTGATTATGTATATAGTAAGTTTAATGCAATGTCAATACAATCATTAATTACAATCCTTTGCGTTTCTAAGATAATCAGCGTCCTTAAGTTATCAATCAGGAGAAAATGGCTTTGTAATTAATTAAAATATAGGTTGAAGTTTAGTTAAACATCTTATTTATAAATTTAAGCACACTCCAAAAAGGAAATTATATTTTATTAAAATTTATTACATACATATACATACATACATACATACATACATAATACATACATACATACATACATACATACATACATACATACATACATACATAATACATACATACATACATACATACAATACATACATACATACATACATACATACATACATACATACATACATACATACATACAAACATACATATATACGTACATACATACATACATATATACATACATACATACATTCACATACACATACACACATACGCAATTACACACAAATACACACAAATATACACATACACACATATACATATATACATACATATATTTACAGACAAACCTAGACTACGTACATACACATATACACATACATACATATTTACACACTAACCCCCTTCCCCGTAAAAAAATATTGTAAAGAATCCTGTAAAACAAAGCTTCAAATCATCCATCATGTCAATATAAAAACAAAACTTTTTTTTAAATACAATCCTACCATCACTGTATAGCCCCCTTCCTCTTTTTATCCTCCCTCCTATTTTCATCTCATTCCTCTTTCCTCAACCCTACTGCCCCACCCCCTTCACCAACCCCACTTTCCCTTCGACAACTTTATTTTTCCAACGACTATATAATATACTATCGACATTTTTATGAGGAATAAATTAAATTTTCAAAATAAAATATAGCCTATGTTACTCGCTGAAAATGTAGCTTTATATTGGTGAAAGAATTTTTAAAATCGGTCCAGTAGTTTTTGAGTTTATCCATTACAAACAAAAAAACAAAAAATCAAATCTTTCCTCTTTATAATATTAGTATAGACATATATACGTACATATTAAATTTGTTCGTTTTAGGTACATTATTAATTTATCATATACCCATCATGTACAGTATCTAACAAAAACCAAAATTCTGTCTAAAGTCATATTTTAACCTTGTTCACACGCTACTTATTCTTAAACCATTTGAAATCGTATCAACCAATGAGACAGTATTACACTTCTTCCAACCAAATACCTCAGAAGAAAATGGTTTAAGTGAAATCTGTATCACAATCATTATTTTATCAATGACACTTTTTAGAATGTCTTTCCACGAACATTTACCTTGATTCAGTAACGAGTTCTAAGAACGGCATTTTAAAGGTAGTTAACTTCCTTTTGATCACTATGTGTACAATTATAACTAGTTATTACAATAATATGCTAAGTACTATAAAGGTAAAACTTATATGATATGTACCCTTGTTATTATGCATAAAGAGTGGGAGACCAATAAGGAAAAATCATTCCCAGTACGCTCAACTGGGATTCGAATCCCAACCTTACCATCATCGACTAACTGAATTAGATGAGCCTGACATCTAGTCCACGTGCCCACAGATCCAGTTCAAGAGCTTACTTGTCACCAGAGGAGTGTAGTCAACAGCTGATCAACCTAAATCTTAGGGGGCCACTTTCCGGAGCGCTTAGACGTGTTACAGATACGTTATTTGCGTTATGTTAGAAGTGGTTTGTTATTTAAAATATGGCCCTTGCTAAATTAAAATGTTTTTTATATAATTCAGGAAAATGGGTTTTCAATGACATTTAAAACTAAATTTAGCAATTCTGAATTGCTATAAACATAGATAAATCCTTCCTCAAACAAATAAATTAATTTAAAAAAATTTGTTTGTTTTTTAGCACCGTAACTTACAACCCATTTGGGCTATACGTCTCTATACTAATTAATATTATTATTATTATTAGCACCGCGTCTTACTACCCGTTCGGGTTATACACACTAATTAATATAATGTATACAATGTGCTAGGTATAGGTGAAAATATTCAGGGAAATTTCGAATAGGAAAATTTTCAGCAGTAGTGGCTTGCGGTGGAGGGGTTAAAATGTAGAGGTAGCACCTAGAGCTTATTATACTTCAAAATATATGAGAAGGAGGTATGGGGGTGGAGGATGGAGAGGGGTAGTTAGGAAGCATGGTGGAAGGGGGGAGAGGGTTTAGACAAATGTCGGGCCAACCTTTAAATTATTTTAACTAATTTGTTGATGATAAACATTGAATTATGACTTATAAAAATGACGGATTCATTTGTTTCTTTACTACTTTATTTAGCACTGCATCTTACTACCCGTTTGGGTTGTACACCTATGTGCTAAGTACGCTAATGTGTTAGGGATGAGGAAGGTTGAATTTAGAGGAATTGCACCCGTGAGAGTGGAAAACTATTTAGGAAACTCGCCCTCATTGCAACCGACCGGGATTGAACACCGGTCTCCCTGTCATCAACAATTTAGTCTATTGCGAGAGTACCACGTTAAACCGTGCGGCCACCGTAGCTCGTTTGATGATGTTTCTGGTGTTAACGCCCTTAGGAGAAACTAATCCTAAGTATGAACGTTGACATTTGTGATATCTATATCTCGATTACATTAGTTCCATTTAATCAGTTGAGATTATTTTACAGAAAAGAATAATTAAAAATTTTCCCGGAAAATCATAGGGAAAATTTTCCTTCTTATATATTAGTGCTAGGGTTTGGTAAGGTTGAATTTAGAGGAAATGTACCCACATTTGTGGGATGGGAGAGTGTAAAACCATCTAGGAAAAAACCCACATCAATACACCCCTACCGGGACTCAAAACCCGATCGCTCAGTCACCGTAAATCCAGTCTATTGAAAACGTGACACCTTAGACTATGGTGGGTTATTTTATTTTTAAGATAATTGAGGATTTTTTAGTGGTCTAGAAACTTCGAAACGGCCATCTTCATAAGAAATTATACAGTGTGAGGATGATGCCCTTAATTCGTTGAAGCCACAAAGAACAGTTTATTTTTCTCACTTCTGGTCTCCCAGCAGCTGCCGTTGAGGTAGTGGTAGTGTTCTAGACAGACGCATGAGCCGTCCACACACTGACTGCTCCCCAATTTGATTGAGCACTGCGTATGCTCCGTGCAGTTGTCACCTTCCTCAAGAGCAACTGTGTGGAAACATCAACATACATATATTAAATATTGTACAAAAATACATTAGCACGAAGGGCGAAACAGTTTAGGTAAAAAATGGTAGAAAGTAAATTAGATTAATTAAAAACCAGGGTACGTAAAAAGGGTAAAACGTGTAAAAAGCACTAAAAGGTTAAAAAGGCTACAAAGAGCAATAAGGGGGAAAGCATAGGATTTTATGGTAAAAAAAGGTAAAAAAAATGAATAAAAATCGCAAAAGGGGATAAAAGGGGAAAAAGAACATATAATCAATTTTTTTAGAATTCAAGTTAGTTACCACTTTTAATCTACCCCTTTAATTTGCCTTTATAACCTTTGAACCCTTTTTGGCCTTTTGATAGTTAGTGACATTAATAGGTCACATATTGAAACTCTATGGATTAATTCCTAATATAATATTGCTGTTATACTATTTAGGTTGTCTATAGCTCCGTGGTCGAGCGCCTATCATCACTAAACGGAATATATACCGTTTAACAAGCTGTTAATTGCTCTGTGGTCGAGCACTAATTAAATCGGTATATTTAATAAATGAAATAAAGAGAACTATTGATTGATGTTGATTCACACACGGTTTATTCAAATGACATCTGTTAATTACTGATACATACTCCAATTAAATGCTTGATATCAATGCATACTTGTGATATTAACGTACATTATTGTATTCTGTGTTAGACTGCGAGTGCAAGTGCCACTTCTAGTGTGTGGGTATATGCTTGGTTGCGTTGCTTGTTAGAGCGACTTGTGTGTGTGGTTGCTTGTGACTGACTGACTTGTGTGACTTGCTTGTGTGGTTCTTGTGTCTTAAACATACGCACGAGTGGCTTATATATGACATACCCTTGCCTCTTAGTCCCTTCGTCAACAGTGTAAACACTAACTAATAGAAAGAGTCCTGGCGACAGGTGTTGGAATAGGGAATTGGCGTCCTTTGCCAAATACTGCGGAGTTGTTCTTTTGACAGAAAAAATTATATAAAAAATATATTTTAATGGTGTAATACTTTTCATATTATTTTTGAAATTCGCATGTTTCTTCATGGATGAATCATAAAAGTATACTCTACATATGTTGCTTTTAAGAAAAATTACCTTCATCCATGACTTTTTTTACATATTTTAGAGGGATACAAACCAATATCATTACAATATATGTAGCTGATGATTTACGCAAGTCCATCACAGACTCTGCATTAAAATATGAGTGAAGAATGAGCCTGGACACGGAACGAATTATGGGTGGGGTGGCCCACTGGTTAGATCATTAGTGTACTAAACCAAAGTTCCCATGTCCACGTGTCATTTTTCAATTTAAAGAAGACATACATACTTT
The DNA here is from genome assembly GCA_039000515.1 of Timema cristinae. NCBI lineage: Eukaryota > Metazoa > Arthropoda > Insecta > Phasmatodea > Timematidae > Timema > Timema cristinae. The sequence continues at coordinate 15,040 of JBCFYV010000897.1, read as the reverse complement.
AGCTTGTTTCTATAAAATACTTATTTGTAAACTTTAGAATGATATTCATGATGTAACGATATTATTTGAAATTATGTCTCACGACAAATCATTGTAGACAGTCCTTATTTAAGCTAAAAACTAACACAAATCTTTTGAATGCACTTTACCCACCCCCTATACACATTACTTTCCCCTACCTCCAACACCACCTCAGCCTACGTGACCTTATATTCCTTAATTAATATTGGGACGCATAGAAACCAGTAGATTATTAACAATATGCGCATTTCTCTATTGTCCTATTTGTAAATCAGACTTAGGTGTAAATATCTTTCTCAATATTTTACTCTCAAAAAGATTGATTCATTCTTTACGTACAGAGCGAGAGACCACGTTTCCAATTCAGTAAGAACTACGGGTAGGGTTACACTTTTGTATATTCTCAATTTAATATTTTGAGACAGAAGACAAGACGACAACAACTTACAAATGCAATAAAAGCCTAAATTACTCTTGAATTTAATTCCTCCTTGTTCTCACAATTATCAAGTATTAAAATGTGTCTTCTTCAAAACGGATTTGGTTCATCTCCATGCAATTGTTACAAACCTTACAAATGCAACCCCTCCCCTATGATTCAATAAATCTGAAAATGTCACCAGAAAATGTTCATATGTCCCCGATGCAAGAATTATAAAAATACGATTGTGGTAATATGTATGTTAAGTAGTGGTTTTTACCTTTCAGGCAGCGGTCTTTCTTCTCACTGGGAGTGAAACTATCATCACACGAGCACACGTTGAAAGAACTGCATGAGGTATTATCCAGCTGACAGTCGTACTTGGAGCATTTCCCGCCGATACCTGAACAACAACCATGCGACAGTTTTATTTGTGTGGAAAAACACTATATGGACACCAATTGAAGTGACCAAACATGTTCGATATGGTTATAATTATTGTGAAAGAAGTGCAGATTTTCTTTGTTCTAATTCATATTCAAAACCACTGCATATTGAATTTACTCTTCACTTAAATGTGAGTACCAAACACCCAGCTTCGATTAGATTCACGGAGTGATACCTACACCCAAGTTCACCAGTGTGAGTGTTACTGGCTGCTACACCTCGATTAGATTCACCCAGGTGTGAGTGTTATGGTGCACTCGATTAGATTCACCAGTTGAGTATATGCTGTTACACTCATAGTTCACCCAGTGTTAGAGTTACAGGCTGCCACGTGTTAGAACAGTGGGGTACTGGCTGCCACCCTCGATTAGATTCACCCAGGTGTGATACTGCTGCACTCGATAGATACCAGTGTAGTGTTACAGGCTGCCACGCTCGTTTAGATTCACCAGGTGTGAGTGTTACTGGCTGATACACCTCGATTAGATTAACCAGGTTGAGTGTTACTGTGTACACTCGATAGATTACGTTGAGACTGCTCCACACCTCGATTAGATTCACCAGGTGTGAGTGGTTACTGGCTGCACAGCCTCGATTAGATTACCCAGTGTGAGTGTACTGGCTGCCACGCCTCGTTAGATTCACCAGGTTGAGTGATATGGTCCTCAGATTACCGTGTGTGTTACTGTCAACCCTCGATTAGATTCACCCAGGTGTGAGTGTACTGGCTGCCACCCTCGATTAGATTCACCCAGGTGTGAGTGTTACTGGCTGCTACACCTCGATTAGATTCACCCAGGTGTGAGTGGTACTGGCTGCACACCTCGATTAGATTCACCCAGGTGTGAGTGGTACTGGCTGCCACACCTCGATTAGATTCACCCAGGTGTGAGTGGTTACTGGCTGCACACCTCGATTAGATTCACCCAGGTGTGAGTGTACTGGCTGCTACACCTCGATTAGATTCACCCAGGTGTGAGTGTACTGGCTGCACACCTCGTTAGATTCACCCAGGTGTGAGTGTACTGGCTGCACACCTCGATTAGATTCACCAGGTGTGAGGGGTTACTGGCTGTCACACCTCGATTAGATTCACCCAGGTGTGAGTGGTACTGGCTGCACACCTCGATTAGATTCACCCAGGTGTGAGTGTACTGGCTGCTACACCTCGATTAGATTCACCCAGGTGTGAGTGTACTGGCTGCTACACCTCGTTAGATTCACCCAGGTGTGAGTGTACTGGCTGCTACACCTCGATTAGATTCACCCAGGTGTGAGTGTACTGGCTGCCACACCTCGTTAGATTCACCAGGTGTGAGTGGTACTGGCTGCTACACCTCGATTAGATTCACCCAGGTGTGAGTGTACTGGCTGCTACACCTCGATTAGATTCACCCAGGTGTGAGTGTACTGGCTGCCACGCCTCGATTAGATTCACCCAGGTGTGAGTGTTACTGGCTGCACCCTCGATTAGATTCACCCAGTGTGAGTGTACTGGCTGCCACCCTCGATTAGATTCACCCAGGTGTGAGTGTTACTGGCTGTACACCTCGATTAGATTCACCCAGGTGTGAGTGTACTGGCTGCACCCCTCGATTAGATTCACCCAGTGTGAGTGGTACTGGCTGCTACACCTCGATTAGATTCACCCAGGTGTGAGTGTGTTACTGGCTGCTACACCTCGATTAGATTCACCCAGGTGTGAGTGTACTGGCTGCTACCTCGATTAGATTCACCCAGGTGTGAGTGTACTGGCTGCTACACCTCGATTAGATTCACCCAGGTGTGAGTGTTACTGGCTGCACACCTCGATTAGATTCACCCAGGTGTGAGTGTTACTGGCTGCCACGCCTCGATTAGATTCACCCAGGTGTGAGTGTACTGGCTGCTACACCTCGATTAGATTCACCCAGGTGTGAGTGTTACTGGCTGCTACACCTCGATTAGATTCACCCAGGTGTGAGTGGTACTGGCTGCCACGCCTCGTATTAGATTCACCCAGGTGTGAGTGGTTACTGGCTGCTCACCTCGTTAGATTCACCAGGTGTGAGTGTTACTGGCTGCTACACCTCGATTAGATTCACCCAGGTGTGAGTGGTACTGGCTGCTACACCTCGATTAGATTCACCCAGGTGTGAGTGGTACTGGCTGCTACACCTCGATTAGATTCACCCAGGTGTGAGTGTACTGGCTGCTACACCTCGATTAGATTCACCCAGGTGTGAGTGTACTGGCTGCTACACCTCGATTAGATTCACCCAGGTGTGAGTGTACTGGCTGCTACACCTCGATTAGATTCACCCAGGTGTGATCTGGCTGTACACCTCGATTAGATTCACCCAGGTGTGAGTGTTACTGGCTGCTACACCTCGATTAGATTCACCCAGGTGTGAGTGTTACTGGCTGCTACACCTCGATTAGATTCACCCAGGTGTGAGTGTTACTGGCTGCCACCCTCGATTAGATTCACCCAGTGTGAGTGGTACTGGCTGCTACAGCCTCGATTAGATTCACCCAGGTGTGAGTGTTACTGGCTGCTACACCTCGATTAGATTCACCCAGGTGTGAGTGTTACTGGCTGCCACACCTCGATTAGATTCACCCAGGTGTGAGTGTTACTGGCTGTACACCTCGATTAGATTCACCCAGGTGTGAGTGGTACTGGCTGCACACTCGATTAGATTCACCCAGGTGTGAGTGTACTGGTTACCACCTCATTAGATTCACCCAGTGTGAGTGGTACTGGCTGCCACGCCTCGTTTAGATTCACCCAGGTGTGAGTGTTACTGGCTGCCACGCCTCGTTTAGATTCACCCAGGTGTGAGTGTTACTGGCTGCCACACCTCGCTTAGATTCACCCAGGTGTGAGTGTTACTGGCTGCCACGCCTCGATTAGATTCACCTAGATGTGAGTGGACTTTAGCATCCGTGCAAGTTTAACGCATATGTAGACACTAACTACACTAATGGAGAAAACCACATTCAGTCCACCCTACCGGTATTTAAACCCTAATATCCCTGTCACACGCAGCTCAGCCTGTTGTGAGAGTGACCTGACGCCTAAGACCAGGTGGCGTTGGAAGGACACACGCAAATTCATGGATTCCTCATACGGCCGCACACTTCATGTACCTCACATCAAATTTGGCCAAGATATGATAGTGTGATGACCATAGATTGATAGATATATAGATAAGTAGGAGTGGTTAATTTGTTAGTGTCATGCTTCAAAAATACATTTTTTAAATTATTTGAAATACACGCTGTTTGCGAATATATAATTTACAAACGATGAAGATATGTGATTATTAAATATGCGAAAAGGCCTCAGTGAACACTTCAAAAGACAGCAGGTTCCCTATCCTTGCCTTAAGACTAGTGTTTCTCAAAGTAGGGGGTATCAGACCCGGGGGGCATTTTTGGTTTTCAGGGGGCTGTTAATTATAAGAGGTTCAGGAGGGGGGGTATTTGTGTTTTTATGGATACTATAACATTACTTTTATAGTAATAATAACTAACAGAAAAATAACTTACAAAAGGATCTTAAATTATTTTAATATTCATGTTTTATTCTTTGGACAATAATTTTACTAACTTATTTTTATAAAAATTTAACATAAGTTATGTTTAAACGTGTTTTTCATTCATGAGGGCTATAAGTTATGTCACGAAAAAAGTGCACCTATTTTGAGATATTTTTTTTCAAATGATGTATTTATTGTCCATCTGATAACAGGCATCCATTGATAAGAAATTTGGACAAATTTGGGACTTTTGAAAGGTATTAAAAATTATTTTTTCTCTTGTACTTAAGAAAAAGTGTGACATGGTTTTTAATTTTTATTTATATTTTTCCTGGGTATTCTTATACTTAATAAAAAGTCTTAAAGGAACTTATTCAAAATTTATGAAACTTTCGTAAACATAATTGTTTATAATCATTATTTAGTTTTAAATTAAAATAAATGAATGCACAATGTAACAAGAATGTAAGATCATTTTAGCTGATTGTTTATCATATTTAACTTGAGGGGACTAGGATTAGCAAGGGTTACCAGCATCCAATTTTCATAGGTAGGTGATAGGGTAAAATGGTTGGGAACCACTGCCTTAGACCATTCGAACACCGAAACGGGTTATCATAAAGTGACACATATCAGTGATACGGCTGAAGGAGCATGTTCACATAAGTTCTGTTCTTCAACCAGTATCTGCTGTATTTTAATACGAGTGTACCATTTATGTTTGTCTGGTATGGCCCACAAATGTAGCATTAAGCTCATAAGAAAGAAATCGTCTTCATCTTCATCAATTTCTCTCTTTCACTCTGAAGTGATACCTTATAAACGCGTAGTTTTAGTTTTTTCAATTAACAACAGCTCATAAACTGGGTCCTTCAATATCCAACATTGCATGGTTTTAGTGTCCGAAATAATCTTAACTCTCCTTCGATTCTGCATTCGAAACAACTTCAACAAGACGCCTTGAGGCAAATGTGCCATTTAAAAATGTCAATAGCTCAAAATATTTCCATTTTAAAGTGATGCCGCCTGAGCCAAAATCTGTTGGTAAAGAGGTCTTAAAATAACCTACACAATTCAAAATTCAAAGTTATTAATTTCTTGCACTCCATCATTTTTCAATGCCTTGCTAAAAAAAATAGTGATCACTTGAAAATCGGCAAATAACGGTAAAAAAAAACACACACACACAAATATATTTTAATTGATCTGACGTCGGACTTTCTCGGCCAAACTCATCAATTGTACAGTGACCAACCAAGTCAATAAAGTGCCATGAGTTCAAAACTTTCGGATAATTCGGCTGAAAACGCCCAAACATTAATTCAGCCTAAAACGGCGCTACTCTGACCACAGCCTAAGACTAAATTTGTAAATTTAATTTGTATGTTAATAGTTTGCAGATGTTTGCCATTGAAAATTATGTGTTAACACACAACGAAAAATTTGTGTAAAGATAGTTTTATCATGGAATATGATTGAACAAAACACGATACAACATTTTTTCTCTCGTTCTTTCTGTATTCGACAAGATGGAGGAAAATGATGAAGTAGCTTTGTTGTTGTGGAAGCGGCTAGTTGATGCTTTCTGAAGAAGAGGAGCGTGATATAAGTCTCATGTCCACGCAATGTTTAAGAAAAGGATGGCTGAAATCTTTTTTATGGTAGTCCTCAAGATTAGAATTGTGAAAAGCAGGACTCTCTTGCACAAATACTATAGGTTTTTCTAAGTCTAGCTCAGCAGTGTTTTCCTTCCACTTTGTAACCGACATGTTGCTACTTTACAACAAATCTAGCAAAACTAACTTGACAACCACCTAGCCTGAGATTAAACCAATACATTATGGTATACATCTCGGCATTCTAGTAAGCAAGATGGTGGCACTTGCGCAATGAAAAAAGTCCCGTGCATTTTATGCCATGAAATATGAATATGAGGCTGATTTGTGTAAACGTGTGTTATAATTTTGCTCGATAATGTGCGTCCTCTACATCTGGAAACACGTAATTAAGAGAGCTCCACACATAATTAAAACAAAAACATGTTGTTCCACTATGTGTTAACACATAAAATTCGATGCATTGTGCAACCAACCTAAATGTCATGTTCTTTAATATTTTAGAGCACTCAATTAGTTTGTTATTATTATTATTATTATTATTATTATTATTATTATTATTATTATTAATTTTTGTATCTTATTTCTAGCTGTTATTACATAAAATTTCTCCACGTTCAATACTTCTACTATAGACTATAAAACAAAATTCAAGCTTGTATATGTTTCTAGTTTTTCAGCCAACGTTTAAAAGTGATACTCCTTGGTGACAGAACGACTTGCATGGATAATTATAAGATATCACTGAGTCATAATTAAATGACAAATCAACATATATGCGTCTTCCAGGGATATTGTTAATATAAGACCATACGTACGTGATGAAACAGTGGAAATAGGTTGCTAATGACCCAGATGGTACATTAAGGAAGGAATAAGTCAACCAAGTGACAGTGACGAGGCAGGCTGGTAATCCACCCAAATGGATACCTGAGTTGAATGATTCTTGAATGACTGTAGTCTACCTGGTAGACAGAGTGGTTCCCCTGCATTTGTGGAGGGGTTCTTGTAGTAGTTGCTATCGCACGAGCAACTGCCGCTGTAGCAGCTGACATAGGAACCCAGAGGGCTGCAGTCATCATCTGTACACACGCGGATTCGAGTCCTAAAAAAACAAACAGCGCAATTTAGTTTGAAGACCGGTAAATATCTACTACCTGAAAGCGACTTGGGTTTGATTCCATTTAAAGTCACAATTTATCTGGGAAGTGGAATGTTGGCAATTTCAAATTTTCTGAGGGACTTTGGTTTGATTACAGTTAGGCTGGGAACGAACAATCGTGTAATATACTTGCGTTGTAAAGTTAGTTCATTGGTAGGCTGGGCGCACACCAAAAAAGAACAGCAAAACAAAGCAAAAGAGTTTTTCTTAAAGCAATAATTCTTGCTTTAAACTGTTTTGTATTGGTTCAAAACAAATTTTCTCATAAAATATTTTGCTGCAGACCAAAAAAGCACAGCAAAACAAAGCATTGAAGGCAAGGGAGACTTCAGTCTTACAGTGCCTGACGAGGACGTTGTTGTGGATATGTGACAATGTTTGTTGTACTCTCAACAACATCCTGAGATAATTTGTTGGGGCACCTGATAAACACGAAGAAAACGAAAGAGAAGACTATAAGCTCATACACATAGGGTCTAGTTTTCACCAGCACACTCAGCTTATCATCATCTAACTCCATTACATTCTCCTCCAAACAACAAAACTGGGCATGCATGCATTGTGATCGAGATTGTACTGTATACTCTTGGGGGTATAGGGGTGGGGGAGAGGGGGGGCGTATGCGCGTACAAAAATTGTTTCCCTCGTTTTCCCAGTGTTTCGGTCTCAGGCATGACTACGTGCGCTTTATTTAGTTCTGTTATGCTTTTTGGTGCTTTTTCTTTTTAAATGGTGCTAAAACAATTTTCATGGATCGCTTTAAAGCATTTTTGATTCATGACTAATTGGTGTATGGCAGTCCCATTTGAATATATTGAATTAATGGTTTTGAGTAGTGGTGGGTTGATACCAATACTCGATTCTTCGCAAACACTTGGTATCGACTGGTATCGCAATGATCGATGCTATGCGCTAAAAATCTCGATATCACTATTTAGTAATCAACACGGTTAACTCCTCAAACGGGTTTATTTTATTATGTTTATTTTCTTGACATATGTGTTAGCCTACAACCTTACAACTATCTATAATACTTTATATGTAATTAAATATGCTAATGTGTCTATAAAAACTGACTTTAATAATAATTTATTTCTTAATAAGCAATAACACTTCTGATTATTGGCCTACTTCTAATCGTAAATGTTACTTTTGTCTGGTTGCATCGTGTTATATTTTGTTTAAATAGCTTAATTAACTAGTTTCCATATTTTGTGACGTATGAAACAAATAAATTGAAACAAATTAAACACTTTTCTTTTGACCTAATTTCTATGCTTACAAAATTATGATTTATTCAATTTTATTTTGAATGTTATCTAAAAGGGTATCAAGTATCAAGGAGATGAATTGATAGTATCGAGCAAGGTATTGGAACCGAGAAAAGTATGTATCGGTCCACCCTTAGTTTTGAGGCACTATTATTACTATTATTATGTGCTCTATCTTATGATAGGTTCATTACTTTTGTCAGTGAATTTAGACCGCTGATGCAAGTTGCCCTCTCCTTCTTCATTTAATGCTCAGAATTTTCTTTTTTCCTTCAAATCATCCAATATTTGAATCCTCCTTCTTCCTTAGATTCTCTTTCCCTTAACCTTTCATTCTGTGACGTCGTCTAGAAAACAGTTCTTCCTAAGGATGTGTCCGATCTAGTTTACTTACCAAAATGGTCTTCTTCTCACCCAATCTCCTTAGGACTCCTTCATTTGTCACTCTGTCTGTTCACCTGATCTGCTCAAGTCTTCTCCAGCACCACATTTCAGAGCTTTCTAAGTGTGTATTTTTCATATTCCTAAGAATCCAAGTTTCTGCTCCATCTAGTGCGAGATTGCATTTCATTTTCCAAACTTAACTTGCTGGTCAGAAGTAATTTCTTCGTGTTGAAAGCATCCTTGGACATGGCGATCCTCGACCTAATTTCCTTGATACAGTAGCCAGTAGGCTCTCTTTGACCGCAGACTTTCCAGGAACTTGAACTACTCTATGTTTACCAACTCCTAGTGTCCTATTTTGATTTTCAGGGCTGTCCATTTTTTGAAATTGCCATCAATTTTGACTTCTCATTGTTGAGCTCCATGCAACTATTTTTTATTTTTGACCAGCAATGCTAAATCAGCTGTGTATTTAGTGGTTTGATTGTGTGTCTTCCTATCCTGAAATTACCACGTCCCTCTCCAGCCACCCTCCAGAGTTGAACAGACTGGGTGACAAACCGCATCCCTCTCTCACTCCTCTTCCTCTCTCTATGCTGTTGGTCTCTCTACCATTCAGCTTCACTGTCCCAGATAAAAATTTGTAATCATCCTTTTGTCCCTCCAGTCGATGCCGATCTTCTTTAGTGTTTCCATCAGTTTTTTTTTCCATTTCACTCTATCTAATGCCGTTTTCCAGTCGATGAAACCAACGTAGACTTCTTCCTTGACTACCAGACCTCTCCCTGAAATTATTTTTAGTATCCCAATGGCATTTCTGGTTCCTTTTATGAATCCAAATTGAGGCCTAACAAAGCTTTGATTTCTGCATGTTTTTTTGGTGCACGCCAAGCCTAAAGCACGCTACTTAGGTTAGGCACACACCAGCCTTAGACAATACAAGAGCGTCAGTATTTCAACAAAATTGCGAGGGAAAGATAAATTTAAATGTTCTAAGACAGATTTGGGTTTGATTCCTGTTGGGGTCATGATTTAATCGGCCGTTGATGAGTGGTGGTGCTATGAGATGTATAATACATGATTTGGACAAATGTATTGTTAGAAATACGCCTCAATAATCTAGAATCCTATAAAAAATTGCCATAAATAAAAAAATCTATCCTAAATATAGATAGTTTAGAGTAATACGGTAGCTCTGTTTCTATTATAAAATATACGATAGTCATGGATAGCTTATTCATCGAATATACAATAAGGCAGTGGCGCATAAACAAGAGAATGCATGGGTAAATCGTACCCACTCTAAATCTGATTCAAATATACAGTACATACTCGTACAGTATATACTTGTTCTCACCAAATTATATGGTAAAATTACTACCTATATTTTATATATTTGTGTAAAATTTGTGTATAAGAGTATTGCAAATTATGTTAAATATCTTTATTTTTATTATGAAAACATCCTCTAATTTTCTTTTAAAGACACCCAATGTTGAAACATTTACATGAAGAAGACTCCCTGATTTATTTTTTATTTTTTCATTAAAGAATCTTCACCAAAAACCAATAGATTTTCAGCAAAAATTTCACAATTGAAATCCCCCTTTCAAATCAAAAATGTAATTTAATCTTTACAACCAGTGGTATTAATGACAGCTTACTCTAAGTGTTAAGGATGAGGAGGACAACTCGAACGAGACCACGACACTCACCGGTGACGTTGACGCAATTCTGTCCGTCAGCACTGACGCTGGTCCCTGGAGAGCAAGCGCACATCCTGTCGTCTTCATCGGACTCTACACAGATGGCACTTCCAATACTCACCTTACAGTCTTTGTTATCGGTGCAGCTTGCGTTCAGACCTTGAAACCAAAGAACGCGCACATGTTGTCATATTTTATTGTTTTGTTTCTTAATTTTGGTGAGAGCTTTTGTAAATATTTTACGGTTTATTTTACTTGGTGCTCGGGCTATTCCTCATTTACTTACGTGTTCTCATTATGGGAAAATTTATAGCCGTTTTAGTTAGCACACCCTCAGCACACCCGACTGAGATTCTAACCCCAACCTCTTTGTCTTCGGTAAACCAGATAAACCGGTACTGATACCTTTGTTTTCGTGTCCATCTGACTTGTTATTTAAAAGCTGTAGGTCATGCTTCAAAATTAAGGGTACAGTATTCCTAAATATACATTTCTAATACTGCCCTCTCAGACCAAAAAAACTGCTACCGTAAATTGGGGTGAATAGGAACGGTGAGGTGAGTAGGAACAATACTTCATGTAATAAGAAAAACATTGCCCTAAAAAAGATATTACTCTTTTAGAAATGTTAAATTTTTGCCAGTTGGCTAAAATGATAATACGTTGGAAAATCAAGTTTTGTGTTGATGGCATTATTGATTTCATATTTTCAAGAGTGTAAAAAACGCCATTAAAAACCACGGATATTTGGCATCGCCAAAACTTCTCTTGTAAGTAAAAAGTTACTGTCAAGTGTGTTTCGGAAAACCCGCAGCAAAAATATCAACCTATAGCTCTAAAGAGCATGAATAAGAAATACACACCAAAATATCTAAACCAAGCCATTGATGATATCAAAAAAGGACTTAGTTACAGGAAATGTTCTTATAAGTTCAATATTCCAACTACTATCCTACATAGATATGGGAAAAATTATCAAACCAAGAAAAAAGGACAGACAACACTAAATGAAGAAGAAGAGGCAATTTTAGTTGACAGGTTGAGAGTTTGTAGCGACTGGGGCTACCCTCTTGATTCAATCACTTTACGGTTACTAGTGCGAGATCATCTTGAACGCCAAGTAAAAATTGTACAAAAGTTCAAGAACAACTCTTCTGGCCGTGACTGGGTGTATTATTTTCTAACTCGTCACAAAAACTCATTGGCATCAAAAATGTGCCATAATATTAAAAGGTTGAGGGCAGCTATGTCTCCTGATATCGTCAGCAAATATTTTGACGAGCTTTAATCAGTGGCGCAGGAACTAGGGGGTACGGGGGTAAATTTTACCCCCCCCCCCCCCAAGAAATGGAGGGGGGTAAAAAGTATAATTTTTACCCCTCCGCTCTCAAACAAATATAATAAAACTTTTAGATACTAGAAAGATCTTGTTGAGGCAAGATACACAGTTCACTCTAAGGTAACATATTAAAATTAAAATATAATCCTGTTTCGAGTGGTTTTATTGGCTAGTCCTGACCTATCGTAGGTACTGCTTAGTGCTTGACAGCAATCACCAGTCTCCACCACGCCCTTCTGCTAGGCGCGACAGTGCTGCTATGTTACTTTACAAGTCCACTTGTGACTTGTGCCAAGGTCTTGGAGGGGGAGGTGTTGAGCCAGAAGAAAGGTAGGGTTGTAAATACCGTCTGGTATTCACTCATTCACGTGGGGAGTGGTGACTTGAGTGTGTCGTGTCCTAGAAGACTCGAACACAATGAAACACAAACAGAAGGTCACACATGGGCAAGTCCCAAAGATAATATGAAGTCGGTATACTATGAAACCTTGGACACAATCTGTGGAGAAATTGAATACAGGTTCAACCAACCAGATTTTCAAGAGTTCTGCATATTGAAGGAAATTTTATTCTCGAAGTCAAATGAATTTACTGAACCCATGATGAAAGTTTTGAACAAAAGAAGTATTTGCCCAAAAGAGCTGAAAACTGAGCTGACGTTGTGTAGCAAAATCAATCATTTTTCTAGCATCTCCAGCACGTTCACCGAATTTCAAGGCCTGCACGAGGAAACACGAAGTTTATTTCCTCACACAGAAGAGATTTTGAAAACTCTGATATCACACCAGCTACATCAGCTACTGCAGAAAGAAGTTTTTCAATGCTTGGACGCATAAAAAACTATCTTCGCTCTACGATGAGGCAACGTAGACTAAATCACCTGTGTCTGCTTAATGCATACTCTAAGAGACTCGACAAACTTGACATTGCGAAACTAGTTAGTGGTTTTATAGCTAGTAGCGAATATGGGGCAAAGGTGTTTGGAAACGTACTTTAATTTGGTTGTTTTTAATCATTTTGAGTTGAGCAGCATCAGATATATTATTTCTTAATTAATTTTGTGTTTATTCATTCTAATGTTTGGCATGCCCATAATTAATGAGAAAAAAACACATTTGGTCTATTAAATATTATATTTTATTGGTCTTTTTTAAATCTAAAAAATGTTATTCCCTATAAAAGCCCATGATTATATTTACCCCCCCAAATAAAAACGTTCCTGCGCCACTGGCTTTAATGAGAGCTTAAGGACGTACCTGCAAGTCACATAATCAATTATGATGAGATCAATTTGTGTGACGACCCAGGAAAACGTAAATTGATCTTCAGGCGTGGATGCAAGTACCCAGAAAGGATACTAAACTCTTCAAAAGCATCTACTTCAGTGATGTTTTCTGCAAATGGAGAAGGTAAAATACTGCCTCCTTATGTAGTTTATAAGGAGCAGCATTTGTACGATAGTTGGAAGGAGGGAGATAAAAAAACTCACGATTCAATCGAACCAAGTTAGGCTGGTTCGACAGTTTCTGCTTTGTGGACTAGGTAGAATCAATTGCAACCCCCCCTCCCCTTTTTTAAAGACCTCGAAGGGACAAAATACTTGATTGGGGACTACTTGTCTCATTTGTCGTTATATTTGAGCAATCTATGCAAAGAAAAGAACATAAAGTTTATAATTTTACCCAGTAATTCCACTTACCTCACCCAACCCCTCGACTTGGCACTTTTCAGGCCTATGAAAATTTCTTGGTGTCAAATCATTGAAGAATAGAACAAAGGACCAGGCAGAGGTGAAGCTATTGTCACCAAACAGAAGTTCCCTGGGCTGTTGAAAAAACTGTGCGATTCTCTAAAGGAGGAAATCATGAAATCTGGATTCAAAAAGTGTGACATTGTGCATTTATATCGTACTAAATTTCTTCAGATGTTGCTAAGCTGTAACTGTAATCAGAGTGGAAGTCAATCAGGATTACAAACACCATTGTCAGAACCGGTTTGGTTAGAAGCAATTGACGAGACTTTCAAAGAATTGATGCAGACATTAAGACAGTTTGATAGTGCTCTGAAACCAAAGAAGAAGAAAACAAAACTTAACGTCACACCAGGAAAAAGTGTTGAAGGGACAGACTTAGGAGAGCTATGTGTGGCTGGCTGACTCTGAAACAGGACCTTCAGAAATTCAAAGCAGAGATTCAAGTAATATAGTTGCAAGAGAACCAGCACCTAAAACAACTAAAGGACTTCCCAAAAGGAAGCCAAGATTATTCCCAGAATCAAGTTCTTTGTATGACTTTGACTACTCCCTACATGTTAGTGACAAAGAGCTTGTGTTATCAACAACATCTTATGAATAATCTAACATTAACATTCCAGAGAGTCCTAGAACACCTGAGACTTGTTATAGTCTCAGAGACTTCCTAATGATCAAAGTGTATATATAGTAAGACCCAAGACACAATCAGGCTCTAAGTTAGCAAAGTGCTACACCCTCAAGATGACGGATTTGTTGGAGTTTGTTTCAAGAAATTTCCTCAAACTTAGAAGTTTTTCCAAACGAAAGAAGAAGAATTTTTGGATTAAATGATATTGTAAAAAAATTGACCCTAGTAGTAAATGTGAACGAGCGAATTCCATCTTGAGACTTAAAAAATATGTTTACACTATTGACACCTCTCGCTAAGATCAATGATTGTATCTATTATGCAAACATTTCTTGGCCAGTTTCTACAGGGTTACACACTTTATTGACCAAATGATCCTAATAATAATCATCAAAGCATTTAATATCTTATTTATTAATATGTTGTATCACAACATTTTAGCAAATTTAGTACTTGTAATAGTATTATTCTTCCGATAGCTATTATGTTATTGCTTTCACTGTGTGTTAATGAACTATTTATAGCCTATATTAATATTATATACTATTCATATCGATTCTTAACAGGTAAAAATGTCCCGAGATGAGTGTTTGAACAGAAACGTGTCACCTCAACCTGGGCCCTTTGGTCCTCATGACAAACTACATGACTCCCATTTTATTATCCGAGTAACTTTTCTAATATTAGCTAAAGTTTTCCATTTCCTAATAATTTAATACTTATTTTATGGTTAAAATTCACTTAAAAATTCAAAATAAATTACACGTG
>JBCFYV010000896.1:0-63790 GCA_039000515.1 Timema cristinae | reverse complement strand
CTGCCACCGAAGCAGGTGGGGGACATCAACTCACACCAAGCTCGCTTATATCCTACTTGTTTATATATGTGGTATTGTCTCGAATGTTCCAGGTGTGGGTATTGTGCTCATCACGGTCAGCGGGGTGGCGTGGAGGCTGACGGCGCACGACGCTCCGACCTGCCGCATGATGCTGGGTCTTGGGGGCGGCGAGGACGGCAGCGCGGAGCCCAACAGGAGGTTTGTCCCTCGTCTGCCTCCCAGCTACGGCCGGCCCCACCATCCTATGCTGGTAAGATCCTACATAGCGACACAACACTCAGTCACACACTGCAAGGTGTGTTGTGTTTGAAACCAAGACTGTCGACAACTAAGATTACAATTAAAATGAGGATTAACAAAAATAATATACATAAAAACACAAAAATGTATAAAAACTAGAGCTGAAATACACAAGGATTATGTAATATGAGAACACACGGAATACACACAAAAAGGTGTGATTATGTCTCACACTCCTCAATCTCACAAATGAGTTTCCACACACAGATTATTTGAGACTTTTCTCTTGAAACCATTCAATGAGTTTTTTTAGGATTGACATTAAGAACATTTTTTGGTGAACAATTATGTGTTGCACTTAAGTCAGCATTCATATTATCCACGGCACGGCACTATCAATATGAGAAAGAGAGGATGATAAATAAAGTTCGGCATATAGATGATGTTTGAGAATGTTGCAAAACAACTTGAGAGATCATCTATAAACATTGAGAAAAGGAGAGGGCCAAGGACCGAACCTTGTGGCACTCAATTAAATGTAGGAAGATGTGACAAAACTGTCTACAATTAAATGTCAGGGAAGGGGGTGGTAACAAAGACTGTCTACAGTTAAATGTTGGTAGGCGTAAACAAAAACTTTTCAATGAAATGTCAGGAGATGTAACAAAGACTGTTTATAATAAAATGAAATATTGGGACTGTCTATAATGAAATGTTGACAGACGTAATTTAAACCAACCAACCAATACACTACATGATCAAAGTCGTATTAAAGTGGAAAAATAGGAATTATGTAGAGTAATACTTATATAAAAAAAGGATGTATAGTTTATAATAAATTATATATATTTATTATTTGTAAACTTCAATAGTTTAAACATGATTACATAATTAATGGGTTTTTTAAATGCAAAATACTCTAATAATATATTTATTAAGGTTATCCTAGCCCAAATAAATATTTGTTTTTATTTGAATACAATATGGCTTAGTACGCATACTTTTATTTCGATTGGCTGTATGCACGCTAACATAAGTGGTAAACATAATAGATATAATGTCCATATACTTCCAACAAGGGGGTCGAACAATTCTAACATATGACTGTGGACGTACGCTATTACGAATGTGCATCTTACAAACAAGTGTGATTGATTGTAAACGAGCCATTAGGTAAGTAATAACATGGTGCAGTTTTCTGTATTTTACTGAGAAAAAACTGTAATTGATAAGAGCGAAATAGTTTAATCATATTATTTGTTTTGATACAAAGAAATAAAGGATTGAAACCAGGTAATTATTTTAAAAAGAAATTAATAAACTAATACCAGCTTTGTTATTGACAATAAGGAATGAAGAAAATTTTATTTTTATACATTTTACAGTACAAAAGTAATATTTTTATATAATTTCCCAGATACCTAATCGGATGTGAGATTATATTTATGAAATTGACAAAGGAATATTTCTTCACACATTCTCAACTAAACACAATGTTATACATAGTTGGGGAGTAATTTGTAATTTGTTTAGTCCTTATTTATATTAATACTACTATCAACCTTTTCTAGATATAAATTTAAACCATATAACATAGTTTTACTACACTTTTCTTTTTTCCAGCCCACCACTAAGATGAAATTTATCATTGTTGAAATGTGGGTTTCCCCTTTCACAGTGTTGAATTGACGGCTGGGGGCTGGATTTTGTGTTTGTTATAGATTTAAGTTATAACCTAAGTCAAATGCTGATATCATTCGGTTCAGAATGTGCACGTTAAATACCTCAAATAAATTAAGAAAAATAAACAATGTTGCTAGTTTTCGTAATGCCCATGTTTTACTACAGTATTGGGGTAGTAGCAATGATGGTAGAATTTAGAGAAAATGTATTCACATTTGCGTGGAGGCAGTGGGAAATTACTTATTAAAATACCTGTAGAAAACTCGATAAGGTCTTCACTAGCAATCCACTGCAATGCCACGGATGTGGGTAAGATGCAAGCTAACTCAACTTAATAAATAATTACTTTCTACTAACTATTAAATAATAACATCAATCTATAGTCAATTTAAAACCTTTTTATTTAGTATTTATTTCTTAATATTAATCTCATTTTGTAATATTAATTCACGAGTATTACAAACATGATACATGATGGTTATGCACCAGGAACAGTCTGAGAGCTGAATGAACTTCAATTAAGTGAAAAATTGACAACTTGTACACGGGAACTGAACCCGGGACTTTGGCTTTGTTCACCATTGCTATACCACCAGCGATCCTGGTTCATTCTAGTAGTTTGATATCTATCGATGAATTGAAAACAAATCATTAACTGACCCGATTCAGATTCAAAATCTAGATTATGAATAATAACAAAATAAGGATACTTTAAAAGTAATTAAACTGTTTTTAAAGGGGATTAAATCTTTAAAACAATGCTACAATATATATTTTTTTCAATTACCGGTTCTCTATGGTCAAAAAAAAAAATATATATATATATAGGGTGTTCGAAAACAAAGTGCTTAGGAAGATATTTGGTCCAAATTGGGATGAGGCTACTGGAGATTGTAGGAGATTACATAATGATGATTTAAGTATCCTGAACTCATTACAAAACATTGTTAGGAAGTTTTGTAGATTACAATGACTCGGACATGCAGCACGAATGGGACAGTCTAAAACCTTGTTCAAGGTATGGACTGGCAAACCAAATTAGGATAGATCATTGTGAAGACCTAGACTCAGATTGGAGGATAACATTAGAATGGACCTGAACGAGATAAGATGTAATGAGGTGGACTGGATAGAACTTGCTCAAGATGGGGATAGGTGTTAATACTTTTGTAAGTGTAGTAATGAACTTTAAAGTTCCTAGTGTCATAGAGTAAGTAATTTATAAATATTCCTAAAATACCTATATTGAATATATTGTAGACAGTGTTTATGGTTTATTAAATACATTAGGCATATTAAAAGTTGCCCGCCTTACTAATTTCATAATTACACTGTACACATTGTTTCTGTCAGGGCTGAAATATAACCCGGAAGTTGTGAGAAAGTAAAAGTTGAAAGAAAATAAATCTACCAATCTTATTAATAGGACCTTTAATATTGAAATTTTATTCACACAATAGTAAATCTTTGATTTGCAAATGCATTGATTTGGAATTGTGTGCTAGGGAATTAGTTCCTATTATCAAAAGGTTAGTTATTACTACACAGAAGAGAATAAAATAGCTATCTTAACAAATAGGGCTGATCTCAAATGTTTACAAATAAAATTATTTTTTAAAACATGAAATACTATAGTATTATAGGTGACCTGGTGGTCTAGGGGTAAGGTGTCGGACTTCTGTGCTTGGGTTCCGGGCTCAATCCTCGGTCTAGGTACAGATTTATCTGATTGTCAACCTTTCTTCATCTCTGACAAGAGTGTATAATCACAACTTGTGAATGTGGGGAATGCCAGGCCTCCACCGTGGTTCGGATTCAATTTCATCTCACAATCTCCCTACTATTACACATTAGCGTAAGTGTGTATGACCCGAGCGGGTAGTAAGACGCGGTGGGTATATAATAATAATAATGATGGTTATGTTTATAGCAATGATGTATCCAGAGTTCCAGTACGGCCACCGCCCCCTCCTACCAAGCTCCATGCAGGAGTACCGTCTCAGACTACTGCTATTGGACCGTCATTCAGGGACTGGTGGCCCCACTCACACAGTGTCCCCTCCTCCCACATACAGATCTCACGCTGGTAGCACTTCAGGTAGGGTATCTACTTCACTGCCTCTCTCATTATGATAGCACTCTCAGGTAGGGTATCTACTTCACTGCCTCTCATTATGATAGCACTCTCAGGTAGGGTATCTACTTCACTGCCTCTCTCATTATGATAGCACTCTCAGGTAGGGTTATCTACTTCACTGCCTCATCTCATTATGATAGCACTCTCAGGTAGGGTATCTTACTTCACTGCCTCATCTCATTATGATAGCACTCTCAGGTAGGGTATCTACTTCACTGCCTCATCTCATTATGATAGCACTCTCAGGTAGGGTATCTACTTCACTGCCTCATCTCATTATGATAGCACTCTCAGGTAGGGTATCTACTTCACTGCCTCTCTCATTATGATAGCACTCTCAGGTAGGGTATCTACTTTACTGCCTCATCTCATTATGATAGCACTCTCAGGTAGGGTATCTACTTCACTGCCTCTCATTATGATAGCACTCTCAGGTAGGGTATCTACTTCACTGCTCATCTCATTATGATAGCACTCTCAGGTAGGGTATCTACTTCACTGCCTCATCTCATTATGATAGCACTCTCAGGTAGGGTATCTACTTCACTGCCTCATCTCATTATGATAGCACTCTCAGGTAGGGTATCTACTTCACTGCCTCTCTCATTATGATAGCACTCTCAGGTAGGGTATCTACTTTCACTGCCTCATCTCATTATGATAGCACTCTCAGTAGGGTATCTACTTCACTGCCTCTCTCATTATGATAGCACTCTCAGGTAGGGTATCTACTTCACTGCCTCATCTCATTATGATAGCACTCTCAGGTAGGGTATCTACTTCACTGCCTCTCTCATTATGATAGCACTCTCAGGTAGGGTATCTACTTCACTGCCTCATCTCATTATGATAGCACTCTCAGGTAGGGTATCTACTTCACTGCCTCTCTCATTATGATAGCACTCTCAGGTAGGGTATCTACTTCACTGCCTCTCTCATTATGATAGCACTCTCAGGTAGGGTATCTACTTCACTGCCTCTCTCATTATGATAGCACTCTCAGGTAGGGTATCTACTTTACTGCCTCATCTCATTATGATAGCACTCTCAGGTAGGGTATCTACTTCACTGCCTCTCTCATTATGATAGCACTCTCAGGTAGGGTATCTACTTCACTGCCTCATCTCATTATGATAGCACTCTCAGGTAGGGTATCTACTTCACTGCCTCATCTCATTATGATAGCACTCTTAGATAGGGTATTTACTTCACTGCCTACTACTTGATCTATCTGAATTTAAAGTGAGATTAAACTCATTTTTGGAGGTCGGCCGCTATCCGTACTTTGAGTAGAAGAAGTGTTTCTGAAAATGAAAGAACAGCATGCTATTTTCAAAATTGGATTTGCGGAGTGCATATCAGCATGGACTATAGATGAAGTTTCAGAGAGATTGTTACAGTCAGTCCTCCATTTGGAATATCACCTGCTTGGTTTTTGGAGTATAAAAATGTGCACAATATTTGTAGATGGAAAAATTTAGGTTCAAAATAAACCACAAGTCCATGGTTACAATTTTTGGGCCAAATCACCTCTAAAACAATGAATCTTGACAACCAAATAAAGTTTGTTCATACCTGGCCATAGGAGTTGTAACACGAAAGTGTTGTTCAACATTATTATCAGAGTATCCAGGAGTAGCTCGATATCTGAAAAGAAAATTAGTAAAACTTATTTTAGGTTCATACGTTTGCGAAAAGCAAGCGCAGAACAGAAACAAGACCACCTGACGAGCTTTAAGCCAATCACTAGATTGTACCTCAATGGCGCGAGCTTTTATGCAAAAGTTCAACTCATCTCTACTTCATCCGCTCTCCCTGAGATGTTCAGCTCAGGAGAACCAATAAAATATCAAAACCAACCAGCTCAAATCAGTGCACATCCGCATTTGTAAAGGCATGCTCTGTATAGCCAGAAGCGAACAGACAGCTTGGTTGGTCATTGTGAGGAGATTTGAAATAGCCCATCAATGTATTGGATTTCTCGTGACACAGCATTATAATTTAAAAACCTCCATTGGGAGACAGATCTAAAATATAGGTTTATACCCTAGAAAATTAAAATATGTTATAATCAGTTGTTTTAAGCTAGTGTTGCAATGCCTCATGGGTCAACACACAGTGTGGGAATTGTTGTGCCACTCACAGGCAGATTCTGCTTTCTATTTTCAGTATACGTGTGATTAAGCTTTACAGAGCAGAACAGATCCAGTGTTGAGCAAGTTGGAAAAGAACATATTTAATGGTTGGCCAACAGCAGTTAGGAATCCGCTATCCCACTTTAAGTTAATACAAGAAAAAACTAAATGTTGGAGGCGGGTGATTTTTTCATGGAAGCAGTTTGGGTCTTCAAGACAAAATTCTTAGAGAGCTACATTTGGGGCACCTAGAAGTGGTCAAGACTAAGCTATCAGCTTAGAAATACTTGGTGGTCCCACATGAACAAGGACATTGAGAACTAAGTCTTAGGATCCACACATGTTGAATAGTGCAGCAATCACCTCAGAAAAGCTGTCTGATGCCATGGAAGTGGCCGGCAGCACCGTGGAATAGGGTCCACATCGACTTCCTTAAACCTCTAGCCGATATGAGTTACTTACCTGTAGTTGATGCTCACAGTAAATGATTAGAGGCATGCTAAATGCAGTCGACCACTTCCACGACAAAAAATTCATGCCCTTGATGCTTTTTTTCTCGGTTTGGACACCCCGAAGTCTTAATATCTGATAATGGTAGTCAGCTAATTATTTCTACAGAAATTAGAGAACTTTTCTTAATAAATGCCATAGAATGTACGGCTGGGGCTTCATATCAGCCCGCAACTAACAGACAAGCCAAAAACAGAGTAGACCAAACAACAACATGCATACGTAGCTTAAATTAAAGGAATCAATTTGTCCATGGCGATGATGGAATTTATACTAGCCTACCAAAACACCCCTCACATAAAAATTCAAGTAACCCCAAGCGAAGCTGATGTTAGGTACAGCTCTGCACACTTGGTTTGATCTAATCAACATTAGGGTTAAGAATGTGGACGACAGAGAACAACTACTACCCTAAATTCAGCAATGTATAAAAAAGGGAATGTCATTTCAAGGAATGGGAGAAAGTTTTAGCTGAACAGTTGATCAAATATAAAGCCAACTGAATCGATGGGAAGTGCATAAAGTACTAGGCAGGAGCTTAAATGCAAACCGAAATATCATTAAAAAAAAAAAATACATTTGACCCAAATAGTACCCTGCATATTATTGAATGAAAGAAACCCGCCTTGAGGGTGTATCTCAGGCATTCTTTCTTGCCTAAGCAGTTGGAGGGTGAGAGTGGTTTTGACCATGCTCCTGGTAGCAACAAGAGTGGCAGGACTCCACCCCTACTCTCAAAGGAAAGAAAATCTGGGCCTCTTAATTTTGAAACGTGCGAGTAGCGATTCACTAGCGTATTTCTCTCATCTCGCACACAATCTCGCAAACCCCTAATTTTGAAAACTTCTGTGCTGCGAAAGCTGACGTCACACGATCGAATAGCGAGCGGATTCTACTTGCAGCTCACACTGTGCGAGACAGGCTTTGTCTATCGAATAGGCAATAAAATAACAAAATGGATGCCATCCCCTCTTCGGTTGCAGCTTTCTGAGAGTGATTTTGTTGAAATAAACCTATCACTGTACAAAATAGGTTTACAGAAGAAAAGAATATGATTGCTTTGTACACTTTATGCAATCCTTCAATACAAATATTTGTTTGGTGAAAACGAAACTATATATTCTAATTTTTTCAATTTCCTCAATCGTCAATTTGGGTGAGTCGGTAACGTGACCGTCTCATGATTTAAGGTTCGCGTGTTCAAATCCTTAAATAATTATTTTTTTAAATCTATCAGACTTTAAACTTTAATTTTAAATGATCGTTTAGTAAGCATATTATATGTTTTAAATATATTTTATAGAAATACACAAGGTATTTGAGCCTACGTAGACTAACATAATAGTCGTTAAAAATAATTTAAAAAGGTATTAAATTAAAACGCTAGGCCTACATTAATTTGAAATTTTGTATGTAGGTGATTATTTAAAAATTAAATTAATGGGTTTTATGACATAAAATTGTACACATTTTAAAATAAGGCTTGTACACATTTTAAAATAAGGCTAAGTAAGCTAATTATTATTCGCATAGTAAAATTTTTTAGGGTATATTTATGTTTTAAAAATAGTTGCGAAAATAAAAAAATATATTACTGAATTCTAATTATGAAAACGTGATTTAAATTCAGACAAAATTAAAATATTTTACCTAGGTTGGGATTGAACTCGTGGAAGTTCGATTTCGGGTCAAGCGCGCTACCAAGTGTGTTAAATTGGATTGTTTCAGAGGAGTGGTTTTTATTTTAGTCATATACCTTTGAGAAAATTTTGAGACAACAAGTTTAGATGTATACAATTGGAAGATGGTTTCCCAATGAAACTAAACTAACCGTTGTATATGATGTAATCAATACAATAATAATCTTTACTTTCAGTTATGTATCTTGTATAATGACGTGTTGTGGCATACCATCGCCCCAACCCTTTGGCACGTCATGGTTTTACAGTGTTGTCGGATTGAAAACTCAGTCGCAAGCGAAACAACACTACACCGACTCGCACGACATTAGAAACCTTTCAAAATTAGCTCTGTTTCAGTACAGCCTGCGATTTGCGAGTTCATAAGTTGCGAGTTAGCTCACAAGCGAGTATTTTCGCAAGTTTCAAAATTAGGGGTCCTGGAGAGACATTTGGAGGATCCCAGAATTCACCAAACTCAAATGAGCTCAGTCCATCCGTCAAAGTTATCCCTAGAGGAGCAGAATGGGAAAGTCCCTCAAGGGCACGTCTATCCGGGGGGAGGGGGGGGGGGGAAGCAACCCTCAAGGAGGCTCACATATTCACATTTTGAGGGGGAGGAATAGTGAAGTGTTCATTTGGCCCGAGGAAAAGTGTGAGGCGAAATTTTATTTGAGACAGTGTCAAACATTGAAACGATTGATCACAATGTACTCATTTGACAAGAGCTAGTGTGACTGTTATTTATTATATAGTAATAGTTTAAATTATATATATATTATTTATTTATCATAATTATAAATGTTTTTATTGATTAATAATGATTAATATTAAATAGATTATGTATCCTAAAAATAGCTTAACCAACTTGTTTAGCTTTTGCTTGAAGATCAAGGATTTGTTTGCACATAGATTATGAAATAGTTGAGTCAACATTTAAAGTAGGCAGCTAGTAAAGTAATTCTAGTGATAGTCATTATTATTTTAGTAAGGAGAAATTTATTTTACACTCCATCAACTTATTTATCTTGACTAATTGACCAAAAGATGTTTATAGCTATCAAATTTCAAATTACATATAACAATTTAAATGTGTTCCTTATATTAATAGCTAGTAAAGTAGTTTTTACCTGTCAACTGTTAAAATACAATTTCATTGTTATCTTACTCCAAAAAGCTCTTAACGCTATTATTTCATGTTAAGAGTTAATGGCATCAACAGATGCAGAAGTATTAAAGATGCCATCTTATTGTTGGTTTATCATTTATTGAATTGCAGAGATCTTCTTTGAGAAGAAAACAAAACTTCTAATTTTGATGGTTTGGTGGTGTTGATGTTAGAAGGTTTTGGAAGTTAGTTAACATTATTTTACTGTGGATATGGAGCCGTAAAGTAAACTCTTCTTTGTTTATATTGCTAGGGCTCCACTGGGCCTCCGGAGAGGTGATCAGTGCCAGTCCGACTACAGTCGGCCACCCAGCTATCGTTCCCGTACCAGCTCAACACGTCCTACGCTGGACCCTAGCGGGCACTCCGCATCGGAGCACAGTCGAGATCCCTCGCTAAGCTTGTCAGAGTCGGGCGGGGGCAGCGCTGTGGTGAACGTCATCAGTGTGATGGGGGACCCAAGAACTGATAGATTGGACAACATCAAGCTCGCACCACCAGGTCAATTGACTAATAATTCAATTTTTTAGTGGTATTTGGTCTTAAGGGACACTTAAGGCTGCACTTGAGCAGATAAGCTTTATTTTCACTTTTACTTTTTTTTTTTTAACTAGCAATGTAATTAATGTAATTGATACATAAGTAAGACACAATGTTAAAAAAACTGGTTTCACCTTTGTGTCACATAGTTTTTTATTATAGGAATGATCAGAAAACAGCCATATGAAAATAACCCACTAGACAACTATTTACACTGCTACTACTAAAAAAATATATAATGCTCTTGTTTGGTCATGAAACAACATGATATGAATTACTCAAAAACCCAAATAATTTTCCCATGAATCAATGTAGTTAAATCTGGTGATTTATAGCAATGAGAATTTTAGTCAAAAATGCATTGTTTGCATCTTTTTTAATTCTTAACTATTTAGTAGCAATATATATATATTGGGCATTTGTATTTACTTCTGCAAGTACAAATAAATTAAAGTTAATGTATAAGTCCCAATATAACTTGTATAAACTGAACATCTAGTTTCCACATCAACTGCTTGAAATGGGTCCATATTTTTATGACTGATCAAATCTGGGATATTCAATCTTCTTTTATTATAAACATGGGTACCAATTCAACACAAAAACTTTCCTTTTGTCTATGTAGATTAGGTTGTTCTTTGTATATGAGGCAGGCCTGTACTAACCATTAAGTGCCAATACAAGCACGTTCTCAGGGCACCAAGGAAAGAAGGGGAGGGGACGACACTATATAGTACCAGTACCATTAAGTGCCAATACAAGCACGTTCTCAGGGCACCAAGGAAAGAAGGGGAGGGGACGGCACTATATAGTACCAGTACCATTACCATTGCTTCAATTAATGTTTGCATTTATATTTTTTCTCTTACAATAGTTTTATTAAAAAAAAGCATAAAATAAGGATCAAAATTTGTATTTTTCTCTCTTCCCCTAGTTATAAATAGATAATTTAATTCTATGCTACCCGCTTAGGTGGTCGCGTGGTCTAACGCGCTACTCTCCCAGTAGATTATACCGCCGATGAAGGGGCGATTGATGTTCGAATCTCAGTCAGGTGTACTAAGGGTGGTTTTTCTAAAATTAGTTTCCCATTCTCCCTTCACACAAACGCGGGTGCACATCCTCTAACTATAACCTTCCTAATCCCTAAAACCATTAGTGTAATTAGTACATAATCTTATAACCCAAACTGGTAGTAACACACACTGATAAAAAAATATATATCTCTTCATACTTGAAGAAAACACGTTTTTAAGGTCTTATGTCACCTTCAGTACTTATTGAGTCTCAATGTATTGCCATTTATGCAAGGGAAGGGTTGAGGTGGC
Source organism: Timema cristinae (assembly GCA_039000515.1). Taxonomy (NCBI): domain Eukaryota; kingdom Metazoa; phylum Arthropoda; class Insecta; order Phasmatodea; family Timematidae; genus Timema; species Timema cristinae. The sequence goes on along the minus strand of JBCFYV010000896.1, from coordinate 52,349 downwards.
GCCATTATTGGGCAGTGCTTAGGGCATAAGCTGGCCTTAAAACAGCCCAGGTCGGAAGTGCATAGAGGAATATAGTCCACAAATAGTATGACCCTCTCCTCTCACCAATAAACTTCTTAAAACAAGAGCAAACAGTAAACTTTGATTGAAACCAAAAGTAACAGCCAATATATACATTTTATTTAAGAAGGAGATGAAAACATGTAGGTTTTGGAATGAAAGCTTTCAACGATAAATCCTTACTAATAGACCTAATACAGTTATTTTATTTTTAATATTCATATTTTACTAGAGAAGTTTTTATTCATAAAATCTAAAAGTAATATTAGCAATAAGCAGCTTAAAAAAACGCTAGGATATTGATAGGAACTGGAGAATGAATTGCAATGAACTCAACAAGATTTAGCTTGTTTGAAGGATTTAAAATCATGTTTGGAAATAATCAGGGCCGTAGAGTCCGAAGCAATTTTGGGTGGAGTCTGAGTCTCTCGCTTCAAAATAAAAAACTTATAATAATATAACAATATTTTGTTACTTTTTTTTATCATTTAGGACTAACATTTGTAATTTGGATTAACAAATTTATTTAATTATACATTCATGCTGTCAAAGAAGCTTCCCATGAAATAATATGTATTGGAGCATTATAATGCAGTAAATTTATTATTACTAATTAATATACTTTAGCCATTTATGTAATTGGAGTTGGAGTGGGTCGGTATAAATATAGATGAGTCGAAGTCGAAGGTTTGGCATACCGACTCCATAGCCCTGGAAATAATGCCACCAGTCAGAAATCCAGAGTTTTGAACTTGCCAGGCAATCTAACCCTTCATTCAATCATGCGGTTAAATAAGGATAAAATTAAATTTTTTGGTTTATAGGTCCAGATGATGTGTCCCTAAGGATGCCCCTCAATAAAAGTGGTGGGATGAAAGATCCTGGCAACCTGGTGACCATAGTGCAGACAAGCAGTGAACCAAGTCCCGTCATTGTGACAGTGTCTGGCTCCACTACCACGATCGGCGGAAGTACCAGTAACCAGCATGGCAACGACACCGAGATGGAAATACTCGCACACCTTTGAACACCTCTTCTTCACTGCTTTTTGAACACACACACACACAAATTTATTTAAATTAACTATCAAATTCATTTAAAATATATTAATAACTTCAATTATTGTTGACTGGTGGAGTGTTGCTTAGAAGACCCTAGCTTGGAGATTGTCCTTGTTTTTCACTATTTCACCAGTCAAATTCCCTTCTCCTGCATAACTAAAAACAATATATTAGGGACTTGTTGGATTCATTGTGTGAGACTTTTTCAATATTACTGATCAAGATATAATCTTTGCACAATTTTAGCATGCCTTCAACCTTTCCCCCTCTCCCCACCTTACACAAGACTCTGGTCTTCATTAAACCATCATAAAATAATTAGCTAAATAATAAATACTTTATACACACAAATCACAATACAGTTTCTTGATATTTTCTTTGGACAACCTCCACCTATTTCCAATGGATCTTCCTCTGTGTGTAGAATTGTTCACATAAATACGGAGAAGGAGCGAGCAATTTACAACTACAGGTAAAGTATATGTAGTTGCCTCATCTGACAACACTCTGTGTACCAACATGCCTAAACCCCTCATATATTCATAATATGTAAAGCTTGGTTCACAATCATAAAATTATGAGTTATGAACATATTATATGTATTTATGATTTAATCATTTACAATTTAAACTTAACATGATCCTTCTAGCCAATCATAAATGTCAGTAGTGGAGTCCTCTAGCGGAAAATAGTTCAGCTATAAAATCGCTGAGTCATTTTCAGTCGGTGAGTATTTAAACAATGCCATTTATATGTTACATTAACACCTATTATTATAATAATTAATTAATCAGGCAATATTAGAAATACTCAGGATCAAACACACTAATATATCAGGATTAAATTTGTTGAAATAATTTCTTTTCATGATGTATAATTAAATAGGATAATTCAATATGGCAATATAATAGCTGGTACATTAATAGTGTTGGTCCTATTTCCAAATACTGTCAAGGATTCATCCTAAGCTGAGACTTGATCCAAACAAATCCATGTAGAAGTCTATACCATGATTTGCTACTGAACAGACTTTCACTGATATCCTTTCACTAAATAGTCTCATATTTTGTATTAAACTTGTTTTAAAATAACATTAAAACTATTATAACTAAAATCATCACTTCATTTTATTTAGAAATTATATTTTAAGTTTTGCAAGCGCTATTCGAATACCAACAAATTCCTGGAGCAGCGCTGAGGAACCCCATGGTACAGTCCTTATCACATGTTAACGTCAAGTCAGCAACGGTCAGTCAACAGTTCCTCTCGGTAGTGTTAAAGTGCCGGTTGTGAGTGTTGAATGCTTCTCATGTATTTATCACCTTTGCTGAGTGTGGACCGAGTTTTGTTAACATAAGACAAGAAATTTAAAAACATTAAAAAAACACAAAAATTCGTAGTATTTTACTTTGCTATGGTACTGACTATACTTTGTTACATTACGTTTCTTCAGCCCCTCGTTGGAATGCTATTTGTTACACTTTTCGCGTTCCGCCCTCGTTGGACGCCATTTGTTACACTTCGTAATATTTTGATTATAAATCTCCCACGTTGTGTCGCTATTTGCTATATTACATAACAGAGTCATTTAAGAGTCACTCCGTAAATCATTATTTCTATTACGCAACTATGTGCTTTACTTATAATGCCTTGTTCCTTATCATTAGACTTTAATAATGATAATATATCACATAAAGTTTGATGTCTGTTTATTCTTTAAATTGAAATCATATTGTTATTAGTATTTTCTAATCGAAACACGATCATGTCGAGGGCCTAAACAACTTATAATCACTGATCGCTTAAAGCACGTCCATTCAAAACCACGACTGATTGCACAGTAAAATACGAAGTTTCAAAAAGTCACATATATCTGAGTTCAATAGAAGCTTCTCGAAGGAACCTTTCTAACGGTAAATTACACACCTACAAACTCAGAAAGAAAAATACCTATTGCGTTTGGATGTTTCTTGAAGAGGAAATACTTTAAAAGACGTTAACATTTCTTAAGTTTAGCTCCAGTAGATGCTGCCATCTTACCACGAGGCGCGAACTAACTAGTAAATAATTTAGAGGAAGACGTGATTTAAGCGCCACGTAATAGGTTGTAAATTTAAATAAAGTAAAATATGTTTAATTATATGTAAAATATTTTTGAATATATGAATAATTAGAATGATAAATGGTCAATGCTTTCAAATACTCCTTAGGGTCAATCTATTGCATTACAACATGGTCACAACTGTTTAAAATATTGCACTAATATTCCACGAATCATGTATCTTCATGTATCCTTCGTGTAGTGATTTGGAATCGTTTGTTCACTTCAGGTCTTAGGTTAGGATGAATCAATAAGTCTTAATGTGTAAAGGCCTAATTTCTTAACTCTTAATTTTAGGATTATGAACCAAGCTTTTTGTATGCACTGTATCAAAGCTTGTTAGAACTTTACCTGCAAACTTAGTAAAAAAGTACATTTTCCTTAAAGTACCTAATACAATGTTTTAAAGTGTAAATTGCAACAGTAAAATAGCAGTAAGGTGTTTCTATATATCAAAACTAGACAAAAGGCTATATTTTGGAAAAAAACAAGCTAATTAGAAATATAAAACTATATTAAAAACCTTTTTTTATCACAGCTTTAACTACAGTACAATCCCAATTATGTTTGTGTTGTTTTGCAGCTTACTCACGCGTTTCTTCAATTTCTTTTATTATTTTCACTTTTTGGCTATATGTGAATTAGGCTTCTGAGCAAAAGTGCAGCTTGATCAAAGACCACAGTTTATCTTGTTGTCTGACTAATGTTAAAACAATTTTTCTAAATAAACCTGTTTGCTAAGCAAGTTATAATTTACGAAATGACAGGATATGAAATTTACTATTGAATTAGATTATCTGGGTTTTTCTTTTTCAGATATCTTTGCAACTTTTCCCCCTAATCTGATAAGCAAGTGTCGACTATATTTTTTTTTATCTCAGTGTATTTAAAATTACCCCTCTACTGTATTTGGTGACTTTGAAATGGTATTAACCATCAGGTATTGAATGTGATACAAAATAGGCGAGAACATTGTCCTGTGATAAAGTGAATATTCTGCCCTGTGTAGTGAAAAGTGCTCGTTTATTTACTTATGCGCTTGCTGTTCTTTCATTATTTGTTTAATTGCACCTTTTAAAATCCACGCCTATTAATAAGCATGTGTTTTAGGTTGCCTGATCAAATCTGGATTAGAAAACCTATAACGTACAATTTAGTGTACATTTAAATGTTTTATCTGCCTCATATATAACATTAATAATAATAATGGTTCTTTATTTGTTTACAGTATAAACTTTATAGTGTGTTTTAAACACTTTAGTCAACCACTGTGTCTATTGGCGAAATATTAATTGGTAATTAGAATAAGTTTATTTTCCTACAAGTTTTTTGCTACACAGCTTTTATGAAGTGTTAGTATGTTAGTAACTAAACAACTAGCTTCATTCATTCAACTTATGTAAAACACTTTACCTATATTTTGTACCCTGAATTAAAATAGTATAATACATGTAATCAGTGGTGATTTGTGACAATTTTAACAATGGTCTCATAGCATTTTGATTTATTAGTTTATTTTGAATTTATGAATATATTAATAAAATAATACAGGAAAAGGTTTTAACATTGTTTATTAAAGCACACATTAATAATGTAACAATTTTTTCTAAATAAGGTTCCTATACACAGGTTTTAAAAATAAATGCCGATCTATGAAAAGAAAATATTCTTTCCAACATATTCTGCCTTAGTAATTAGTGTGATGATAAAATATCTTATGCATGTTATGCCACACACATATAAGAGAAAAAACTCACCCATTATTTAAAACAAAATCTCAAAGATCACTAGATAGATTACTATTTAATTATCAAAAAAAGAAAACTATGCCAAAAACTGCCATATAGTAGTGACATTTTCTCTTCCTTGCTATTTTCTGGTCTTGTATTTGGTTCCTTAGGTGACCGATGACTTCTGATAAAAGATTTAACATAGGGATTAAATTCATACAGTGGCTTCCCATTTAAATTGATTGTCAAAATTAGAAATGTGTTTTATGGTCAGAAACTTTATTTTCGACATAACAATTGTATTCATTTCACTGAAAGCTTGTATTGTATTTGGTTTTTTGGTGAAAATAAATAAATGAAATATTAACATTGATCTTGCAAATTTCAGGAAAATTTAACAAGGGGCTCTCATGAGCCCATGCGAGCCTCCTACAGCTCACAATTGCATGTAATATTATTAATGCTGTCACCTAAAAATCAATACACTACCTATTTTCTTATTAAGTGTAAAATAAAATACAAAAATCTGTTTATTTTGGTCAGAATGATGAGTATTTTGTGTGAATATCTGTGTTCTTACTTTTTTAAACACTGTCCATTTATTTTACTGTGCTAAATGGGGTGTCTTTTTAGTAATTAAAAAAAAAATGCCTATCATTCTTAATATACTGTATAGTCTAATTTACATAGGAATGGCCTTTTATAAAATACAAAAAATAAAATAAGAGATTGCAGTAATTATTTTTAACATTTTGCTATATTATCAATGTTATTTTATTGCTATTTTATATTTATAAAAGTGACAGCTGCAGATCATATGACCTTACATTGGAATATGGGAAAGTAGATCTATTACTTTAACTTTTCTAAGAAAATTGGAAAGTCCCTGACAGCTGTTGTAGAAAAATACCACTTTTCATTTTCAAATGAAATCTCAGAATCCAATGAACATGATATGATAATAAGGTTACCTTTATAAAACATACAGTAACATATTTTTTACTTCACATTATTGTGATAGTGTATTTTTAAATAGAGTTGCTTTGGGGAGCTAATTGCACATTTCACTGTAACTTATTGATTTATTTCTATTCTATTTCAAGTTAACTTTTTAAAACTTTGTAAGAAATTTGATATAACTTGTTAGGCATGTATTGTAAAAAAACTATACAACTTGTTAATTTTATATATTTTTTACAAAACACAGTTTCATGCCCCACACCCCGTGCTCCCCCCCCCTCCCGCCCCCAAAAAGCGCTCTGAATCTTACATCTGGTTTTAACATTTTTTTTTATTGTTTACTAAAACCATTTTTATAGCAAAAATATTTATTTTTTATTTTATTTGTTATGAAAAATGTTCATTTACATTTTATAAACCACCATTATATCGTAAATAACATTATAAATTATAAGATTAGGTAGTAAACATAAATGAATCATAAATTATAAATAATTTACTTCTTTTATTTGGTTACTTCATTATCAGCAACAGTAAAATACATTAATACAAACCCATCACTGGCTATTAAATTAAACATAAATAAAAATATCCAATGGAAGTTCAAACTAATAGCAACAATAATGTTTGGATATCCAAGGTGAGAAATTCTCATGTTGATTAGGGATAATAATAAATAAGGATTTTTTTTTTTTTACTTTTACACTGAAGAGTAACACAATGAATATTAGGCCATTTTACTTGCTTCAATGCATTACAATTTTTTTTCAAAAATCCCAAATTCAAATTAACAATTTTTATGATTATCTACACAGCTGGTACACAATAAAATCAATAACCTCAAAATATGCTACATATATACACACACATTTTATATATGCTATATATAAAAAACACACGAAAAAATATAATCACTGAATATAAAAACTTGGAAAAATTAACACATAAAAATTGTGGGCTTTATCATTGAAGTGCACAACATGAAATTTTACTTCTTTTGTGCTGGGTGTAACATGATTACAGTGTCTCACAGAAGCCATGCCAACACAACCCTTGTTGTAGAAAACTTTATTTTACATTCTTGGCATAGTGGGGGATTTAATAAGGATTGTTAAGTTAGGGTTGAAATGAGTAATAACTCAAAAATTAACAATGTGTAAGCTTTGAACTATCCAAATATTTTATTCTAATCACAAGTTAATTTTTCCATTGGTTTAGTAGGAATTTCATAGGGAATAATGGAATATTGGTGGGTTTGAATTATTTAACTATTTGAATTAACCAATGTCAAATTAACTAGATCCTCTTGTAGTTGCAATGATTTTAATACTGTAGGTTGTATGAGATACAAGTAAAAAAGGTATAGAAAGCTATTTATTTGTAGGTCTGGTATATCATAAATAACTTTGTGCAAAACAGTATCAAGTACATCATAGTATAAAAGTATACTAGTAACAACTTTAAAATACTGCTTTAACTTCTTTCTCTAATAGGAGCAAGATGTTTGTCTCTTTATATAGGCCTAGCAAGGGAGTCAAATTTGTTTGATCATTAAAAATACAGAGGGAGCTGCATTAAAAAAAAGTATTGTTATGATCTTGAGAAAAATAATTTCAACTTAGTATCCTATTATTATTATTTAAAAAAAATAGACCCCCTTCATAAACCACTTAGATTAATCCTATAATTTTTTACCAAACCTTTTATTTTCAATATAGATGTTAATGTTGACTAATGTGTGTATATAAGCCGAGATTGCACTTTTGTTTGATTCCTTTTCATGTAAGAAAACAATTGTTACCATATGTACTATATGTGCTGCTTAACATTGCACACACATATTTGGTGCACAAATTTAACTTTTGGGGACTGATCCTTGTCGAAGAAAAAAAATAGATTTAGTTCACCAACCTCACATGCCAGGATTATCCAAATTATGCCAAACTCTCAAATATCACATTCCAAAATGTTGTATTACCTTGACGTTTATTAAAACGAGAACAGTTTCTCATTTTTTGATGGGTCATCATAAGATCCACAGTATGCGAGTTTGACAAACCTGCTTTAGACTAATGTCAAGGTCATCAACAAGTTGAAAACTGTACCACAGAATGGAAAGGAATTGGAGATTTCTTTTTTATATCTAAAGCCCAACACTAAACACAATTTTTATAAATATTGTTTTAAAGCTTTATTTGAGGAATATAAAATCGAATCATAACTGACTTATCAGTTACTAATATTATTAATTGTGTATTTAATGAGATAAGTCTTAATTTGAGCTCCACCTTGACTCAACTCAACATTTAAACTCTTTCTGAAACACTTGCCTGAGCTCAAATATAATGAAAAATAATTTGAGCTCGCAGACCCCTAACAATTTTAGATTTGTTTTAAAAAATATATGCAATGGTCTTACTCTATCCATTAAAATATGTTTGTTGCCAAATATCCAAACAAAGCATAAACAAAACCCAAGAAACTTACAAATAAATTTAATGTTAAATAAATACAAAGCAGAGACAAGGCAGTTTTGATTCACATCTAGTAAAATAATATTATTTCTTCACTGGTCTTTAAATTTTTTTTATAAAATTTGTATTAAGAAATATAATTAACATTGAAAACTTCTAAGGTCCAAGTAACAAAGTTTCACTCTTTCATAATTGGCAAATCAACTTTCTACTTAAGTATATTTTATTATTTGGATTTAAATGAGCTCCAATTTTTTATATGCTAAAGCAGGTTACTATGATTTGGATTTCACATTATTTCTCTTTGTACTAATAACTAATAATTGCAAATTAATTTTAGCTATTTATCTCTATGAAGTCACATTACCAGTAGGCCCTATCAGATACTTTTATTCATCAGTGTTAATAAAGGGAGTGGTGGAAATGATGCAGTTATACATTTAATGAAGCTGTGTGTATTTATGTGACTTTGAGGCCTCCACATAAACTATTAAGTGTTGAGTATTCACAGAAGTATGTCATAAAAACAAAATAAAAATCACTACAAGCAAATCATTTTAAACTTCCTGTCATTCTAAGGACAGCTTTTTTTGTTTATACTATTAATGCGATCTCACAGAGAAGAGGACTTGATTAAACATAAGTTTGGGTTAAGAAACACTCATCTAATTTGGTTTGTGTTTCTTCCATCAAGTTTAGGTTATATTAGGTTAGGTTTTGTTATTTTAAACAATAAAAACATAAAATGTCCAAGAAATCCTAAATAGTGCTGCACCTGTAAAAGACTGCCGAATTCAAGGCCAGATCATGTCATATCCATTAGCGTGTGCAGACATAATGGAAGGGGTGAGGTCACACAATATTTGGCTCGCTTTTACCCATGTATAAGCTTGATACATTACATAGTCGTAAAGCAATAAGATTATGTCAAGTACTCAAAAATCAACAGAGTCAAATCAGATACAAACTTATGAACTTACATTATACACAAAATGTACTAGTATTTGTATGTAATAAAAGTTTAAAATTACCAAAAATTTAATTTGAAACTATTTATTCTTAGCTGATACAATGCAGATTCCTGAATCATTATTGATTTTTGAGGTAATATCATATCAACAGTTAAAAGGTTGATAGTGTCCCTCAAGATTTAGGACAGGAGCGAATAGGGGGTTGGGCCCTTGTGATGCCCTCTCATGGCTGCATCTGAAATATTGTTTATAAGTGCTTTGAGTGTTCACCTAAGCCTCATCTGTTTATCGCTGATAATAATGTAAACATATGATATCTACTTTTGTTAATGTTTGTTGTTTTTGTTTAGCTATGGTAGTATTTAGCATCATTTGTAAGCTATAGTAATTTAGTGTAGGTATGCCTTAAATAGCACAATTAAATACCTACACAGTTTATATCTGACGTAGTAAATAATATGAACTGAATATATAAAAAATGAAAGGCACTTTACATGGAAATAGCTAATATAGGTAAAAAATTAAGTGGCAAATGTATTTTGTGGGGATTTCCTTCCTTTTATAATTGCTTCTTATTTCAATGTCTATAACTTGTATTACCTACTTTTTTTAGAGTTTTATGCTTAGTTTTAGTAAAATTGCATTCAAATAATGTTTTTCTTATAGGTTCTGTAATTCTGATTTGAATTTTATGGTTAAACGAAAATACAGAACACACATTTTATAAAAAAAAAAGAAGGGATTTGGCCCATCTCTGTTATTTTTATAAATATAGTTTTTTTTGGACCAAGTTCCAATTTGTAAATATGTGTACTTTAAATATATATTTTTTATACTTCACTGTAGAAAAAATATTTGCTGTTGGATAAGATTACCACGAACACTAATTCATTAGTGAGAGATCAATTCATTGAACTTTAGTAAAAACTATTAGAGGAAATAATTTTATTCTTATTATAAACTTTTTCCTATTTTAATTGTCCTAAAAAAAATATTACAAGAAACTTTTTTTTTAATATCCACACAATGTTAGATTCATATTTTAAAATATATATATTTTATGAATACCCAGCAGGTAAATATTCGGTTTTCTCACACATATTTTATTTGTGCATCTACATAGTATCTAGAAAGAACCATCCAATGCTATTATTCTCTTAATAATATAGGTTATTTGTGAAATGCAAATGTAAATCATATCTAGTTATAAATTGTGTACCTGTTTTCTGTTACTGTTAATAAGTTGTGCTTTATGGGATTTTCATGAACATTTTGTTTACTCTGTAACATAGCATCAGGGAGTAGTACCAATATATTTATCGGTTATTTTAACTCTTGCCTTAATTATTGTTATACTACCATTATAAAACTATAAAATAAAAGATATAATAAACATTAATTTAAAACCAAATAAAAGCAGTTTGTATAAAAAATACAGAAATATTATAATTCATAAGCTAAATAGTTGGACAAATTATTTATCATTTATCATCTGAAAAGGAAATTATTTTATATATTTTTATCTGCCACATCTCTAAAGATTAATCACAATAAACGTATAAGCCAAATGAGCAATAAGACATAGTGCTAAAAACAAAAAAGTATCTAATAAAAATAGTTATAATTTTGCAAAATAGTTTCATCTAATTTTCAAATTAAATACTAAAAACACTCTTTTCTTTTCATATTTCTAAAATTTTCAAAAAAACAACAAAAAAAACCCAATCTGAATGATTTAATCACACATCGTTAGTGCTCACTGACACTTTTATAATACATCCTACACTGACCAAAAAATTCTGAGAAATGGAAAAAGAGAGTATTTCAAAGATAAATTAAGGCAAAGTAATATGGATATAAAATGCAATTCAAAAAAATAGTTATACAAGTTTGTAACCTTTAAGAACCATAAGAATCTTTATGAACCTAAATATTTGAGTTGGGCCGAATCTACAATTTTACTAATCCAAATCTCCACTTTACATTCGAATCCGAATCATGGAGAAAATTATGGGCATAAGAGGAAATAAAAATACAATGGAATAGTAAAAAATAAAGATAGTAACCAAATGTTAACTTTTTTTTTGCTAAAATGTCTTCATTACAGTCATACATTCAGCTAAGAACTAAATTACTGTTATGGGGCCTGGTTGTTAAACACACTCTATAATAATATGGCTTCTGAACTACCAATAAGCATTATTAAAGCTCTAAAATAAAGTTCAACTGAAGAATTAAAAACTTTATTTTTCAAAGGATTTGAGTTTAGAAACCGATATTTTCTCAAATCCTCAAATATCCTTACGGATTTGAGGTATTCGGGGAGTCACATCACTACTAAATATATATGTTGATTCCAATAACAGTTGTGGTTAAGTAAATTTTTTTAAGATTCTGGTTCTGGTTCCTTAAAAATAACTTTATTTTGGTTATCGGTTTTGTAACGGTTCGGCTCCCTGCAGAGTAGACATACCTTATTTACTATCTTCTTAATATCTCACAAGATGCAGATTTTAATATATTTCAGAGTAAACACTTAAAACTTGGAAATTTAAGCCCTTGACTCAATATTATTAAAGTTTTACTTTTTTTTTTGTACAGTATTTAGTTTTGATTATTGTTGATCTTTAGATGTAAGGCACCAAATTTAAATCCACCTTGCAAATAGTTTCAACAAACCTGTCTGTACCATATATATCATGAGTCTAAGGCCATATTTACTGAAGTTGTGTATAATCATAACTAATTGAACAGTAAACTGCACAAATTGTAAAATAAAAAGTAGGCTGTACAACAATTGTAAATACTGCTAGTATATTTTAACACAAGTTGTACATAATTTTATGGATGGTGCTGATATATGCTTTAAAAAGTGACGCACTTGTATGTTATTTTGATAAGAGTTGTGTGTTATAGTAAAGTTGATATTTTACAAAAAAATACTTTGTGTGGGACATAAACTGTATAAACCACACACACACACACACTACTGTGACTATTCTATTAAACATAATATACATGCTTTTCAATTTATTTTTAACCAATCATATTGTATTCAAGTGCATCATCATATACAATGTATATGACTATTGTTCTTCAAATTGAAAGGACTTATATTCTGCATAGGATGTATTAAGTACCTAATAAAATATTTATGCAAAAAAAAAAGTTTTTTTCCTATGAAACCTTCAAACTATATATTTAGTCAGGTATATAAGACTGATGAAGTAATTGTACTTTAGAGCTATACATAATTATTTTATTGGTGGGCCAACACGGTTATTACAATAGCCTGTTTTAATTATGATAAAAACCTCATTGATGGTTGCATGGTCTAATGAGTCACTAAGTTGGAATGATTTGCCGACAAGAGGGAGATCGAGTGTATCAATTTTCCTAAATGGTTTTCCACTCTTTCTTTAATATTCGAGTCGACCTCAATGGTCTTGCAGTAAAGATCTCGCCTCAGGACCCAATGTTCTTGGGTTCAACTTCTATTGAGTGATAAAAATCAGTAGCGCAGCCTTCTTCGAATAGGAAGTAAAGCCATCAGTCCCATGTAGATGATATGTAAAAGAACTTTAGAATTTAGCCTATGTGAAAATATATTTCTCGGCAAAATTGGTAGGCCCTTTTTTGCTCACTCATAGAAACTTGTGTGTTGATAGATAATAAGTCGGTTCAGAAGGTGCACATTAAATACCTCAAATAAATTAAATTAAAAATGTAATTTCAACCTTTCTCATTCTTACTACATCAGTATAATTAATGTACGCATATAACCCGAATAGTCTTATCATCATCGTATTTAAGAAGCTATTTTGGGTGTGTACACCCCACAGTCACTGAACAGTAAAATAATGTCATTCAATAGGCTTCAAACACCAATTCCCTCGGGTGTCGTAAGTTAGCTGATAAGATTGTTGCTTAAGGGACCTCAACCTTTAATATTATTATTATTATTATTAGCACCGCGTCTTACTACCCGTTCGGGTTATACACTCTTACGCTAATGTGTAATGGTAGGGTGATTGTGAGATGAAATGAAGGACCTACAGTTTAACGTGGAATCCGAACCACGGTCTCAACCTTTAATACATTTATTCATAATATATATATATATATTATCGTATATATATATATATATATATATATATATATATGTATAAAAAAAGGTAATATTAAAATAGATCCAGAGTTGTCAAAAGGGAAAGTTAAAATTTAACCAATGGTAGTCAACAGGGAACTTAAGCAAAGAATTAATAGAGGTTAGAGACGATAATTATAGGTGAGGACTTGAAATAGAGTCTAAATTATGTAGAATATGAAAATTGATACAGAAAAGTTGTTGAATATATATGTGTTCCTTAGCTGGTTTTAATTCCTCTCTTTAAGCCTTGGATGCCAGAGGGCCGGTTGACTGACTACATTTTTTGACGTACAAACACCATCATCAGGTCTGAGGAAAACCAATGTAAAATTAGAAAAAATATAAGACAAGAAATTAAGAATTAAGAACATAAACCGATAACAAAAGAAAATACTTAAATTAGTTAAGGAAGCTAACCTAACAGACATGTTAAGAAATTGTAAAAGGAAAGAGAATATAAATTGTTATTAACGTGTAGATATAATACTAAACTGTCAAGCTTACCTCTAAATTAGGGTTAGATGTTGTCCCTGTTACTCCACAAGTGCAATAGTTTGAACAAGCAATATTTACATAAAATTACGGCTTGTGAAGAATAATCCAGAAGATACTAGTACAACATGAGAAAGAAAAAATAAAATGATTAAGAAGTAACGGTAGCGCTAGAATGAAGGTTCAAAATGGATAGACAGAAAAAGGTAAAGGAGAGAGAAGAAAAATGAAAATAGGTTAAAATCTTCACGACCTGGCCCGATCAGGTCTCAGCTACGATGGTAGGAGGGCAGCAGAGAAAACAGGATAGGAAAAGGTTAAGATTGAATAAATGGTTAAAGATATTTGATTGTACTGATTAGGGTTTGGTTTTCAAACTTTGTCTGTTCGTTGAGGATAGTGTTATGATGAAAACTTGCATTATAGATATGGAGATTTTCAGCAATATTCATTTTGTGACCTTTGGTAGAGGATAAAAGGAGTTTCATACATTGATCGATAGGGGTGGGTTGATGGCCTGAAATTTTTAAATGTTCAGCAAATTTTGATTTGGTCCTGTTATATTTGAAGTCACTCGAGTGCTCAAAATACCGTTTAGAAAGTGCCCGGCCAGTTTTCCCAATGTAGGCGGCGTTACAATCACTAGTTAATTTGTAAATCCCACTTTTATTATAGATATTGTAAGTATTAAGGTTGGAATTGGATAAGTGCTTTTTGACTGTATTGTTGGTTTCAAAGGCAATCTTGATGTGATGTTTCTGTAGTATCCTGGAGATTTTAGTAATTTCTTGGCCTGTGAAATTCATTTAAACCCATTTGGGTTGGGTAAGGTTGTCAGAAATATTAGTAAGATTGAATTTGGGATTCATTTGGGCTTTTTGTTTCAGAAGAATATTAAAGATAACAGAGTGGGGGTAGCCATTAGCAGTGGCAATTTGTTTAATAATGTTAAGTCCATTGGTATAATTTTTCCTAGAGAGTGGGATATGAAGAAGTCTATAAATCAGGCTATTAAATGTTGAAAGTTTATGGGAAATAGGATGGTTGGAGTTTAAGGAATAACGGCATCTGTGTGAGTTGGTTTATGATGAATTTTGTAAACAAAAGTGTTAATCTTTGATTTGGAAATATTGAGATCTAAGTAATTGATGTTATTGAGGCCAAGTTCAATAGTAAAGGAAAGTTTAGGATGGATGTGGTTTAACATGTCATTATTGCTGAATATAGATTGGTCGAGGATGTTGTCATATATGATGAGGATGTCATCAACATACCTACAATAGAACTGAATGTTAATGAAGTGAGAAAGGTAATTTATTATTTTAGGGTCTTGCATGAAAATTTCAGACATTATATATGAAATTGGGGAATGTAATATATATTTATTCAGACTTGTTATTATTTATAACTACTCAAACTCTTTTAATCTCAGTATGTTTTTCCTAATTAAATTTTTTTTTTTTTCTATCTTTAATTTTTCCTTATATTTCATATCAATTATATTCTTTCATTTAAATTAGATCCTTTTGTTATTGTTTATTGGGTGTTCCTTGAATAATTAATTAGTAATGAGATTGTTTTGTTGGAACGAGTGATTGGCTCTTCCAGAATGACCTAGTTGACTTAAGAACATGTTTCATGTTTGGAAACATTTACATGATAGTACTGCGCATTTGTTTAATATGGTTTTCAACACAACCCTGATGGATTTTTGAGGCCATGTAAATTATTGTTTTAATTGTTGCTAATGTCTTTCTACTTTATAAATGTATGTAGCTTACCCGCACTTTCCTTTTAGTCTAGTGTGTTTGTAGATAAGAGGTAGCAGAATGGGTGGTAACAGTTATTACAAGTTCAATAGGGTTCCCCTGGGTATTAGTTGTGGGGGTTCAGTGCTCAATCAGATTCTCAACCATATTTTGTTTGATTTTAAATTTAAGTTTGCGTTCAAATACTTAGACGACATTTGTATCTATAGTCAGTCCTTATCCGAGCACAGAGTACATGTAAAGTTAGTCCTTCAACGTTTAAGAGAGGCGGGATTCACGATTAACCTGGACAAGGTAGCCTGGGGTACTTTTGTATTAAATACTTGGGGTACGTGATTTCTCAAGGCCATATCTTCGTAAATCCGAAGCGTATCCAATCCATTATTGATTATCCTGCTCCGAAGAACTTGAAACAAGTTCAGCGTTTTGTAGGAATGTTTGCTTACTACGCTAGGTTTATTCCTTCCTTTTTGGAGGTGGCTGCCCGCTTAAATATCTTAAATAGGAAAGTTGTGCCGTTTGTATAGGGAGCCGATCAGAATAAAGCCTTTGTTCAACTTTAAAAAGCCCTTCTCTCTCCCAGAGTTCTCAAAATGCCAGATTTTTCCCTCCCTTTTGAATTGAATGTTGATGCCTCTCACACTCTTGATGCGGTGCTTTGCCAGCGTTACCAAGAAGGCCTGTTACCTTTGCTAGTAAAACTTTAAATGATACAAAAAAACACTATAGTACTTACTAGAAAGAATGTCTCGCCTGCCTCTTCGGCATTGAGAAGTTTGCCGACTATTTGGAGCGGCACAAATTTGTATTGTACACCAAAAATAGGGCCCTATCCTGGATGTTTAACCATGAAACAATTATTGAAAATTGGCGGGTGGGTGCTCAAACTGTCTAAGTTTATGTTTAGGATGGAACATGTATCTGGCAATGACAATGTGGTGGCGGATGTTCTCTCTTGCATTAATGAGGGATTGTCTCCTATTCTTTCTGTTTCTGAATCTCCTAGTGTTAATGTTATTACCGAATCTTTTGTCTCCTTAGCTCTGCATCAGCGGGAAGACCCATATTGTAAGAAAATTTAGATTGTCTTAATAATGAGACATATAGAGGGTTTTACATTTCATAGAGGGTTGTTGTGGGTGGGAGGAAAGAATGGCCCGGGCAGAAAAGTATTTGTTCCTATGTAATTAAGGGATTTGATTCTAAGATATTTTCACGATTCTGTTTTCTGAGGCCATCTGGGCATTTTTAAAACCCACAGGAAAATTGGGCAAGAGTTTTTTTGGCCCGGTATATATCAGGACATTAGACAGTGGGTTAGGAAGTGTGATGGTTGTCAAGGAGCTAAACCTCCTCACATCATACGTTATGGGCTGCATTCTGCAGATGTCGTCCATAAACCCTGTGATACTGTGTTAGTCGATTTTGTGGGCCACATCACTCGTTATACTAAGGGAAATTCCTAGGTGCTTAACTTGATAAATGGGTTCTCTAAATTTGTTGTCATCATCCCTCTTTGGAATATGAAGGGAACTATGACCGTTAAAGCTCTCTCTGAAAGGATTTGGGCTATTTTTGGTATTCCTAAGAATCTGGTAAGTGTTAACGAGCCTTGCTTTCGGTCTAAGGTATTTACTAATATGTATTTGCTTGGAGTATTAAACTTATCACTATTAGCCCGCACTATCCTGCCTCCAACCAAGTAGAGAGGTTTAAGAGAAATTTGATATTGCTCTTACCATTTATCATGGTAGTACCCAGCCTAACTGGAATAAAGATTTTGACTTTATAACTCTTGCTTTCAATTTTGCTGTTCATGAATCCAGTGATTGCACCCTTCCTCCCTTTCGTTGGGACGGGAATTGAATCACCCCCTGTTGGCTATCTGGTCGGGGATTCCGAGAGCTCTACCTATTACGAAAGGTTTAAGCTTGCCTTTCATAATTTGCAGAGGTCCAAGCTCAGTGTGAATGCAGCTTACAACCAAGGTCGTAAACCCATTCACGTGGCTGTCAATGACAGAGTATTCTGCCGCATTTTCCCCCTTAGCTCAGCGGCCGACAGGATCTCTGCGAAGCTTATTCCTAAGTGGGGTGGTCCATGTCTTGTTAAGGTCTTCCTCACCTCAGTTTCTGTCTTATTACAAAATTCTGAGGATGCTGACCAGACCAGACGTGCCCCCATCAGTCATCTGAAGTAGGTTGAAACTGATAACAAGGATGTAACGTTAGATATATTTGTTTTGTGTAATTGAGTAAATTATCTTTCTGCTAGGCCTAGTGGAAAATCAAAGTTAGATTGTTTATTTACTAAGCCCTTCCATGTGGAAAAGGAAATGTTAGGATAATGTGCTAGAATATTTATTTAAAAAAGCCTATACATCGACAATTATTAGCAATTTATAAATTACATGAATTTTTAATTCAGTTACTATCACATCCTACTACCTTTTTGGGTTAGAGGCAAAATTGCATAAAAAAACGAATGGTTAAATTCCTGTGAACAGAAGTTGACAAATCTTACATAAACAAGGAGGGGGGGGGGGGGGCATGGTCAGGAATTTGATTATTTTTACTTACAAGAGGGGTGAGGTGTTAAAATTGGCCAAACATATTATTACATAATACTTGAACTTGACAGTATAAATTACAAATACATTCTTTTAATAAAACTTCCTGGATCTCGCAAACATTTTACTTTCTTTTTGATATGAATACGGGCAAATGTGAAGAAAATACAAATATTTAAAAGCACAGAGTATCCTAATACAAATGAACCAAATTTGATTGAAGCCTATTGAATAAACAGCTATAATGCGATGTGAAAAAAACCAATGTTTTTTGATAAACAAAGTATGTGAAATATTTAACAGCAAAGAGGTTTAAAAGAACAAAGATATTTAAGGTAAATATTTTTATTTATAATTTTAGAAAATATTACATGAAATGTATAACATTCAGTAGTTGTTAATGGAATACTTGCTTGAAATACTAAAATACTAACTGAGAAGAATAACTAGCTTGCTGTTTTCAATATCTAGAGCTATTTGCATTAGAGAGTCATAGGTTTGATTTGAGGTTAAGGTTGAAAATGTACCAAACTCAAATTGAGTGCTTCTGTTCACTTAGTGGATAAAGTTCAGCGTGTACGTTGTGTTTATCTTAAAATTGAGTTAGAATCTAAAACATATGTTGTTCTATAGATTTGAGAAATTATTTTAAAACAGATGATTTGTTTTTAAATAAGTAATGTAATCCTAAATTAATAAAACTTGCGTTGCATTAGTGGGTAGTCTTCTTTACTTTCCCTTGTGAATGCTGGACTTCTTGTGCTTGGACAGGTCAAATAGATGCATGAAACGTTTTCCGCACAAGTCACACACAAACTTTCTCTCCCCAGAATGGCTCACCATGTGTTTCCTCACCCCCTCCTTAGTAGTGTAAACTTTTTCACAAAGGGAACAGTGTAATTTTGGTTTTTGCAACCCCATTGTTTTGGGGTGAACTCTTTTAATATGATGTTTTACATCTATCTTCCTTTTAAAACATCTGTCACACACTTCACAAATAAATCTTTTATCTTTTGAATGAGTGGCCATATGACTTGTAAATTTGTGCTTCTTAAACCCATCCTTAGTAGTGTAAACTTTTTCACAAAGGGAACAGTGTAGTTTTGGTTTTTGCAAACCCATTGTTTTGGGATGAACTTTTGTAATATGATGTTTTACATCTACCCTCCTTTTAAAACATCTATCACACACTTCACAAATAACTCTTTTTTCTTCTGAATGAGTCGCCATATGACTTGTAAATTTGTGTGAGTTGAAGTATCCACCACCACATATATCACATATGTATCGTTTTTTACGTAAATGTACACTTGAAATGTGTGATTTTAAACGCATTAGATTATCACAAAGATAACCACAGATTTCACACAAGTGTTCTTTGGGTAATCCACCGGGCTGATGGTGTCTCTTATGTTTGGTGAGAGAGTATTTAGCTGTGTAGCTTTTAAAACATATTTTACACTCATATCTTTTCTGATGAAAGTGCTTATGTTTCATTAATTGATATCTTGTGGAAAATAATTTGCCACAAAAGTCACAGCCAAATTCATCCGTTGGGAAGTGAAGATATGAATGAGCTTCCAAGCTTCGTTTTGATTTCAAACACTTCCCACAAGTTTCACATGAGAAGTTATCTTGCCTATTGAAGAGCATTTTTTCATGACCTTCTAAGACATTTATTGTAGATTTCGTTCTGCTGTAGTAATTTAATTGAACTCCACCTATAATAAAAGAATTTTTTTTTTTTAAATGTCAACATAATATAATTAATATAATAACATAGATTGTAGATATCATTTTAGCGTCTATAACAAGATGGAATTTTCTGATTCTCCAACATGGTATTCAAACTGTTTAAACACACGTAGAAAACATTTAAATACAACACCCAATATTTTTATCAGTCATTTATAAGTATGAGTTTAATTACCCTAATTTGTTGGGGCAGAGAAAGATATTGTTTAGAGTAACTATATTTGAATTTATGTATAAAAAGAGTGATACACTTTTGAAGATTTAGGAAAAACAGCATTTGATACAAGTAACTGAGATTCAAACCCCAACATGATCATCAGCACATTAACTTAAGAATATATGATCTGGACGTTCTACTTTGTGCAAACTAATGTGGGTGATTTGTGAGTTATATTGAAACATATATTCCTTTTCAACATGTTTTCATTCAAGAATTTATGGAAAATAGCAGACACAACTTTCTTATTATATCGTTGAGTAACATGTCAATATCACATATAACTTTAAATGAATTTGTTATTTAACAAAGCATTTATTTCACCATCTCATGAAATAGACCATTAAGTTCTACAACAAACAAATCAGGAGCAAAAATGTTTGTATTTGTTGTTCTCTGTCTAAGATGTTATTTTGTACTCTTATGCTGTTTTATTTATAAAAGAAGACTATTCAAAAATAATGTTATAAATATTAGTATTATTACATTTTCCATTTGAGCTCCGAACATCAGTCGAGTTCCCCAGTATTTAGAGAACCTTGCCTTTAAGAGTCTTTCATCAGTCTTACTACCAGTTCAGTCTAGCTGCATTAATTTAGCATTATGTCTTACTAACTGTTCAGGCTGGACACACATGTACAAATTACATAAATCAGTTAAGATAAGGAAGGTTGAATTTAGAGGTAATCTGCCCACATTTGCGTAGAGCTTTAGTGTGGAGCTATTTTAGAAAAATCACCATCAGTAAACCCGATCGAGATTCAAAACACAATCTTCTCGTTATTGACAGTCCAGTCAAATTTGAGTGAGACGCGTTAGACTTTGTGATCATTGATGCTTGTAAGGTAAGTTTTAAATCTATGTATATTTTTTAATTTTTACAAAATTGTTTTATTTGGTTATTTTGTATAAAACTATTTACTATCCTCACCACTGGTCACGTGGTCTTACAGGGTGGCTAATCAAAATCAATACCAACATTCCCTGATTTTTTTCATGTATAAAATGAACACATCATTTAATGGTGTTATCTAAATAAGAAGTAAAAAAAAATATATTCTGACGAATTCAACAAACAATAAACAAGTGATAAATGGTAAGATTCCAGAAAATATAATGTTGCTTACTGTGACTTTTCTATGTTTTCTTTCTCATAGAGGTTAGCTGCTTCTTTGAAGCATAAATGTGCATTGCAAGCTGTATGTATATGTGACTCAGAAATGTTTAGATTGTCAATTCCCCGTATTGTTGTCAATGCATCATAAACACAACACCGGGATATCAAAGTCTGTTCTCTCAGTTTCTGAAATATATATTCTGTGTTGCAAGAGAAACCTCGCTCAATATTTGTATTTCAATGAGAGAGTATTGAAACAAGTTTAATGACTTGGGAAATGAGATTCGAAGTCTTTGAAAACTCATCACCACAGGTAGTCAATTCATTCTTGTTCGCAAGAGTATTCCTTCAATGTCACTGATAAATTTGGATGTAGACATATATTCTTGAATTCTCAAGTTACCTTGTCAGCTGTTGTACTGACAAGCCACCTTGCATCTACTAAAGTTGACAGTAGCGTCAACAACCATTTTGTGGCAATTGTTGGATTAGTAGTAATAATACTCAGGTCAAAACAGGTCACTGCTTTAGTCAATCCATATGCCAGTGGGGAGCAATCCAAAATCTTCAAGACAGATTTTTCAATCACTTTCTTCAATCACTACAGAAATGTAGAATTTGTAAATCTGTATTATTAGACTTCTTGAGTTCATTGAGGGTTATAAAACCTAAATCAATTTTTTTGACAGACAACATATTTTCTTCTTTAGAAACATTAACAACATCCACAGATGATGATTCTTTCAGTATTTACGCCTTCACAAAACATTCCATGCCGTTAGACAAAATGGCTTTTATTGTAGTGTGTAAGAATGGGACTAGTGGGGTATCTGCTTGAAACTCTCTTAGAAATGGTTCTGCTTCTTGGGCAAACATCTTGAAAAAGTCTAGTTAGAAGATATAAACTGGACTTTAATGATCGCTGCCACAGTCATGTAACTTTCACATATTGGGGCTTTTTTTTTTTAACATGATGAGCACAATTTACAAATGCAACGAGATTTGGATTAATGTAATTTACTGTTTGTGCAACACCTACGTTTTCAAGCCACCTAATTACCCAGCATTTTTGTGGAAAATCATTTTGCCCTTTATAAGCTGTGTACATTGCTCTAAGAGCAGGTACATTTTTAAAAAAGTTATAGAGATCTCAAAAAGTGAATTATTTTCGAATCTCTAATATTTACTGCAGCCTTGAAAACACAGTGCAATGTGTTGAGACTACAAAGCAATGTGTTAAGACCACAGTGCAATTTGTGAAGACAACAGCTTCTCATGTTCAAGAAAATCAGGATCAGTTTTTTCTAAGTTCACATTTGGGTCATCCATGGATACCTCTACAATGTTTTTGTGATTTAAAGGATGTTGGTCAATCTTGAGATACTTACACCAATTTCAAATTGTTGATACATAAATTTGATTGTATTACTATTATTGGAGAGATGCATCAATATGATCATACATCACTCTTGCAATATTATGGATTGCTGGTGAAGAGGAAGTTTGGGTTTGAGTTCCTTCTAGATTTTCTTAGCGTAATTTTTCTTATAGGGTTACCCAATCTTACTCCACACATATGTGGTTACTTTTCCTTTGGATTAGAGTATTCTCATCTGACAACACTAGAAGGAAACTATAACATATTTTCAATACAAACAGTAAGATTTCATCAAAAGAGTGATTTATTTCTTGTTTTAAAAAAGAAAAACACTGTAATTGACAAAAGTGTTTATTTTCTCCATGAACACAAATAAGTTTCATTATAACAGATCAGTGCCACCTTGGGTCTGTATAGGGTTGATATTCGAGTGTCATGGCATAGCTATAATTACCAGTGAACTTTGTAAAAGTAAATGGCCGTTTACAATGATTTTAAATGTTAGGCTTGTGGAAATGTTAAAAAGATATATAACTTTAAAATCGCATATCTTTATATAATTTGTTTGAGTTTTTTTTATGTAATTCAACATTTAGCCCATAACTCATTAGTTTGATATATATTTTACCAACATTTCAGGAAACTAAACCTTATTTAACATGTACTAGACACGTTAAATAAGTTTGGTTAATATAAGATATCTTTGGTGGAAGATAATTTATTCCTTTCAAGACATTACACAATAACATCTTTTTATTTCTGGAGAAAAAAAAGAGGCCATTCATTCATTGTATTTTCATAAAGGTACCACTTTCTTAAGTAACAAGTATTATTGAATGACAATATTTCTTATGTTTGTATTTTGAGTAAATGATTCAAAAATATTTAGTTATGTAATTAAGGAGTCAAATAGAAATATGTATCGTCTAGTTTTCTTTTATTGATCTTCCTGTAGATATTAAGTTCTGGTTAGAACAAAATTAAAACTCTAGTCCTTTTATTTTTTATTTAATAATTATCTTATCACAATAAACTGTAAATAAAAGAAAAAATCTAAACAAATTATACATTATCTATATTAAAAATAATACAAGGAAATAAATCTGACTAACAAAAACATCCTATAAAATAAAAAATAGAGTAAGTTTTATATAAAGATAAGATTACATAAAGGAAAAAGCCGCATAAAATGGAATTAAAAAAAATAGTTTTATGGAGTGATAAGAACCTTTATTAACCTAAATATATATTAGACAATTTATTTGTAGGGTTCTTGTTCCTTAAGAGTGTGTCTCAGGGTGACTCAATTATTGGTTTGCATGAGCAAATTAAATAGCTAATGAAGCCTCATAAATGCACTGTAGGAACATAAGGTTTGTTTTATTTTATAAAGGAAGGGTGTAGGTTTTTGAACCTAACTTAGCATTTTTGTGTTTTTTTCTTATTTTATTCTATATTATGTGTCAAATTATACTGAAATTGATGAAGTTTGACAGTCTTAAAAGATATAATAAATAGCACAATATTTTGAATTTTTACAAAAGGTTCAACTTTTATAGTCTTTACTTAAAGATCAATTTACTACAAAATATTTATAATCCATACTATGACTATTGAGCAATTTGTTACTATGGCTACCTATGAATATAATAATGAATTGTGAATCAAAGAGTTTGCTATGACACTCATTTGTTACCAGCTGACCCACCAGACGCTTCTACATTATTCATTACTACACAAAACAAGCCCGAATAAAAGAATGTCTCTTTCTATTCATGAATTTTATTTATAAACTAATCAATAAGTCAGATAATTACTGTAAATAATTTTTTTTAATTATCAAGGTTAGTGTTTTTGGGAACAGCACCATCATTCTCTTGTATATAAAGTTTGGATGCTCCAAAAAATATATTAAGAATAATATAGGGATTGAACTAACCAAACCTACAAATCTTAGGCCTAGTGCACCTCTAATACGTTATAGAAGAGAGCACAATGTGCTTAATTATTCAATCATAGTCACTAAGAAAGAAAAAACCTTTTATTAAGCATTTAATGATATTCAAAGTGGATTTAAACAAAACTTTTCAATTTAGTAATATATATAAACCATTTTTACGGTCATCATACATAGTGAAAACGTTTATTATAGGCCAGTCGACAGGTCATTTAAATTGGCTATTGGCGGGAATAATTCTGGACAAGCTGAAATTAATTTTAATATCTTTGAATGGGTATCAGTATACACATATCAATTTAGCACCTCTTGATAGGCCCGGCCGGATTTGACCACCATCTTGAAAAAGGGGCCAAAAAAGTTACTTTTTTTTATATTTGTAAATATCTTGCTTAGTAAAAGTTAAAGATAGGTAAATTCTCTGCAAAATGTTTTTTATACATTTTTGTAGTAAGAATGCTCGTTTGAAAGTAATAGGGGGTCAAAATATTGAATTTTTGAGCAGTTTACTTTTTATTTGTTCTAATGTATTATGTATTATTGTAATGTTTAGTTAAATACTATATACTATTGTTTCAAAATACATTTGTCTTCTCTCAATTTACTACTGCCCAAGGTATAACAGCACGTCAATTAACCTGTAGTACCCCTTTTGTATGTTGAACTTTTTGCAATGCCAAAATTTTGTACTGTTTTGTAGCACAAATAAAAAGTTTAGTACCTGTACCCTTTTTGAGTAATTAGCAGATAGATGTGGCCACTCCATTTTAATAATTTTGTATTATTTTGAATTTTTTTTCAACCAAAATTTTTGAATTTGTTTTGTACCATTTTTACCACAAATAAAAAGTGGTGTACCCCTACCCGTTTTGTGTAATAGCATATAAATTTGGCCACTCCAAATTGATAATTTTGTATTATTTTGAATTCTGAACATTTTCAATGCCAAATTATTTTTTATCTGCCCTTCTGTGTATACTTGTTTATTAATTTTATTAAATGACTTAATCAACCAACCATGTATTCTATAATAATTATTTTAACTTACTATAGTTTGCCCACGGTTTCGATCACATTTAAGTTGGGTAGATTAATTTTTTTTACCGAACCATCTAAACCAGGTTTTCTCAAACTTTATGCCCTTAAGCCTTACTTGAACATTAAAATTACTTGTTAAGCCTCACTTTTATAGAATAAAAATAACTTTTTTACAATAAAATAAGAAAATGAGGCACTTATTATTTCATTGATTTAAATAATTTCTGAGAAGAATGTTGTAGAAGTTGTGAAATATTAAGAATACTAAGGTTTTGGAAAATATCCATAAAATATCAAGCTTGTTTTAACATTTTATGATGTAAATAGTATTTATGAAAAAGAGAAAAATATGTACTTGTCATTTGGAAAAGAGAGTTTTTTTCCTATCACACAAAGGAAGACCTTTTTCAACTTCCAGTTATTTCTGTAATTAAAATTAACATACTTACTTGTTGATAAATTACTTTCATTGAAATAGCATGTAGATGCAAACATCAAAATTAATTTTATTGCTTCATTAAGTCAAATAGACCATTAATTTGTTACAGTCAAACATATCTTTAGCAAGCTGGGCGAAGTGAACAATTGGTTCCCAGATAAAACGATGCTGTGCCCCACCTGAAATCCCCTTGCGCTTCACAGTTTGAGAAATCCTGATCTAAATAACCAAAAATACAATTTCAGACATGTATGAGGCGAATTTTTTTTTTATGTAAATGAAGCCGCATATTAACTACTACCTATAAGAAGGAACCAAAAATTATATTTTTTTAAATGTATAATGTATGCAGTCTTTGCATAAATATATGCTCGCCTACACAGTTATGTTGTAATAAACACAAAATAAATAGTTTAAATTTACTATCTAATAAACAATACTAAATAAAACTTATTTAAATGCAAAACTATAAAATAACTGAAAACATACCTACATTTAGGGCACACCTGCAAGCCCATTAACTATGGTTCTTTTACATGAAGGGATTGTTTCAATGAACACCAAAAGAAGTAGTTTAAATTTACTATTTAAAAAAAAAAATTAAATTGAAAGAATCACTCTAGTAAGCACCTTAGCATATCAAGCCAATTGTTCTGATAGTAAATGTTTCTATTAGTTTTTCACATTTCCTCCTCTCTACCCCCAATCACCATTTCTCTAACTCCCATATAAACACTTATAGTTTTAAGACTTATTTTGTCAGCTATTAGTTGTACTTTTACCTGTCAGCCAAATTTCCCTTTTCTAATACACCTAAAAGTGATTTTTATAACTTCTCCCCTAACCCCTTAATTTCCTGGAGTTCCATTTTAAATTGTTCATACTCGGAGTATAATATTATTTTGGCTATTTGGAGTTTGATTTATAACTCTACCTATCTGAATTTTTATTTTATTTTATACCCCATCTCAAAAGGTTTTTTTCTATTATAGTCCATCACCACTATGTTTCAGAATTCCATTTTAAATTATTATTATTTTTTAAATGTTTATTTGTATGGGTTCCCATACCTGCTTACCGAATTTATGTTTTTTACCACACAGAGAAGTAATTTAATGTGTTAGTTTTGGAAATTTATAACTCCCCACTTTCATCCCTCCCACAATTTCTCCAACTACCATTGAGAAATTTCAAATTTTAAGATTTATTTGCTTATCTTGATGGGTCTTTATACCCAAGGATACTCATTGATCTATGTATAAATGGATGGACATCTGTAACTGAAATTTTTGAGCTGTCGTCTGTACACCATTGTGTAAAAGAGAAGAAAACTTTCGAGTATCTCTTTCTCTCTTACACACATACAAGATAATGTGTCATTTTGACATAGTTCGCTAATTTGTATGAATATACAAGATATATCAATGTATGATTAGTTAGATGAAATAAATGAGTTAGTAAAAGGTTTGAAGTGGATAATAAGTTCAACACTCGTAGCTTGTTTAGTTAAATAAGTCAATGTAGGTTAATATAGTAATACTTCCTGCAAGCCGATAGCCTAAATTAGCGTTTTAACCTGGGAGTCGAACAGGAACCGATAACCATAACCCAAAAAATACTATTCTGAAGAACCGGAATTGGAACCATTAAATAATTTTAGGTTCTTAAAGGTTCACAGTTTTACAGAATTGTATACAATTTTGACACATTTATTAATTATTTTCCTAAGCTTAGTTTAATTTTGAAATGGTGTTTTTTCCACTTTCTCAGTTAATTCTGAAAAGGCTTGATATATTTTAGTTTACCACTTTGTTTGAAATCTCTTTTCTAAAGTGAAAACACTAATGTTAGATTCCAGAGGAATGTCGTGACTTTCACATTGTTCACTGTTTTCTCACGTTAATGTTTAAGCTGGAAGTTTAAGAAGATATATTTAGTTTTGATAGACAGCAAATAATACCACATTCCTCATAAGTTGAAATAGAGAATTTAAGAAATCATCTCTTTTGGACAAGCAGTCTAAGCCTATTCTACTTAGTACTTCTTGTAAGGGAAACTTATTGATAATCAGGTGGTTGGTTGAATAGTTAATAATTGCGGGTAAAGAGAGATGGAGGGTTACAAAAAGCAAAATTTAAATTCTTTCACTTGAGTTAAATTAGAAAGTAGCTCAGTGAATGTGTTCCTTGTGTAAAGTGCAGAGGTGATTATTTATGTTGTTAGTAAGTGGTTTAAATAATAGTATCAATGGGGTACGTAAAGAAAGCTCGGTTCGGAAGTTTTTTGACTATGATATTGATGGGGACAGCTCAAGATGCAAATTAGGAGCATGCACTATTGTTATTAAGGTACATTATAATAATTTTTTAATCTAGCAATACTTTTGATCCAAAGTGTTATTTCCAAAGTTGTTATCTGCCCTCCTTCATGCAAATTTGGATACACTTCCTCTAAATATAAAAATATAACCTTCCTAATTCATTAAAAAATCATTATCAAATCTAGTACATTGACATTAATATAAAGATGCTGTGCTAATTTTTTTTTTTTTAAAGAGCCAGAACCAGAACCGGAACACTTTCAGGAACCAAAAAGAACCAAAACCTTTATCAGGGTTCCTACAGTATTTGTAAAAAAAATTCTCCCTGACTTTTCCTGACTATTTTCCCAAGTTTCCTGACCAATTTCTCATAAAATTTCTACTTTAACTTTATGATACTATACATGTGAAAATATTAATTCAAATGCATTTATTTCAACCTCCTCCTCCCCTACAGCCGACCTTGCCTCACCTCTCATGGAAGAATAAGAAAGCAGACATCTTGCCCATCAGTTCAGGGAAAATGATGGGAAAATAATTAAATATGTCTAACCCTGTCAAAAAGTTGTAACAAACTTGATTCACTTTGGTATCATGTGCAGAAATACGTACTAAATAACAGGCCACTAAGAACATACTAAAATTTTTTGTATTATCATAGTCTTATTTTACCTAAACTGTACATATTCTGAACTGAATAGCTCACAACAGGAGGAACTGTGACTGCTTTAATATTATTCATGTCTCGAGTCAATTTTCTTTTTATTAAAGTTATCAAAAGTCATACAATAAGTTACTATGCTATATTTAATAAAGTGAAGCTTGTTTCTTCTTCAGTTCTTGCAACTCCTCGTCTATTGCTTCTCGTTTCTCTTCAGTTGCCATACTTAATTTTTTTCTTTTTCCTTCTAAATCTTTAACGTGTATATCTAATTTCTTCTTTTTTTGTCTTCTTGTCTTATTCACTTCTTTCCTACTTCTTCATCTCCAAATGTTCATGATAGCATTTCCGAGCACTTATCACCTAATCCAACATCTTTTTGCTAATGTGTATGTTTTTAATTCCTCCTGCTTCTTGTATCTCATCATGAATGTGACGCTGTGCAGTGACCGTTTTTTCATGCATATTTTCAACCAGTAAGGATTTATTGACTGAAAAACCACCTTAAACAGTTGCATTCCCATGCGACAAGACAAGGCAAATCTTTATTACTTCCCAAAGATGTTTGTAGTTTGGATCTCCTTTTAGAACGCTACCATAAATAGTGTCAAGTTCTATTTCATCACTAAACTGATCACAAGGACGAAATATTTCTTGAAGCTGAGATATTTTGATGTTGCATTGGCATTTTTCAGCCAGAACATCATTTATGATTTTGGCATGGTTGAGTTCCTCCAAAAGAAAAGAAAATCTCTTCTGGCCCAGTTGAGGTGAATGGTGAATAACACAAGGATCCAATGAAGACAAACCTCTCACAGCTTTCTGTTTTAAGGGATTTGTTTCTTGTAGTTTTGCAATCATGGTGGTTAATATACAGCGGCACTCGTGTATAAATTCTAGTTTTTGTCTTTCTGTTACTGTGATTGCAGTTTCTCCTAACAAACGTTTTGTTGCAAATCCAAGATCAATATTTTTGCTAAGGATAAAATGTTCCGATTTTTTGTGTCGATAGACAGTAACTTTGGACCCATGCACTTCATCAGATCAGGTTTCACGCAACGATTCATAAGGTATCTTAGAAGTTTCTCTATAGCTTCAAAAATATATGGAGTCATTGGTTTTGATGTCTGGAACCGTTGCAGGAAAGGCAGACATTCATCTGCAATTGTCTTGAAGAAAGCTAGTTTACACTTTAGGAATGGATCATAGGCTGCTTTTTTCAGTGTCTTTACAGGTTTTGTTTTAGGAAGTTTTGCTTCTTTGAAAAACTTAACAACACGGTCCCAAATTTGTAATGCCCTTTGAAAGCACTTTGCATTCTCTAACCACCGCACACCAAAGAACTTCAATGGAAAAGATGCACATCCTGTCAACTGGGTAAACAATGCTCGACGAGCTGGTGAGTCAGTGAACAGGTAGTACATGTGACGCAATAAGCTACTTATATACCAATCAACGGACTCCACTCCTGTTCTCAAGGAACCATGAACAACATGAAGCCCACATGTTCCCATATCTAGCAAACTACATACTTCATTGTCTGTGACAGATTTGATGTGTTCCTGAAGAAGTGTTATAAACTTTAAATTGACATTTGGGCCATCCATTGACACTTGTATCAACTTAGAGAGTGGAAGAAGAAAAATACCATCCAAAAAAAATGCTTCATTAATTCTTTAGCGGTGCTCCTATCGAAAAATATACTGTTTAAGTAATGACTGATGACTTTATGATTTTCCTTGTCCCAGAATCTTATTACAATGTCCATTTGTCCTCTTTGAATAACTTTATTCAACGCTTCATCAAAACAAATTACAAAGTTGTTACATTATTTTAGGCGGTCTAGTAAATTGTTATGAAAGAATGGAGCCAAGCCATGCACAATGAAGTATGCAACCTTGTCTCCACCAAGAGTAAAGGCATTGGCAATGGAACACTCAGGAAACATCAACTGAAAAATTGTACTTAAATTATTGCACGAATTGAAAGACTTTTATTGTATTATTATTATTATTATTATTATTAGCACTGCGTCTTACTACCCATTCGGGTTATACGCACTTACGCTAATGTGTAATGGAAGGATGATTGTGAGATGAAATGGAGGACCTACAGTTTAACGTGGAATCCAAACCACGGTGGAGGCCTGGCATTCCCCATATTCACAAGATGTCTTGTCAGAGGTGAAGGAAGGGTTTGGTAATCAGATAAATCTGTGCCGGGACCGAGGATTGAACCCCGGCCGCCAGCACAGAAGTCTGACACCTTACCCCTAGACCACCAGGTCACCACTTTTATTGTAAATAACTTGCATAGCCCAAATTAGTTCCGCCTTAGATATATCATCTTTTATAACAAAAGTGTTATGGTTTCTTCGAGGCACTACACTAATTTCACTTTTGGAAACAGCTTCTTTCTGCGGCTTTACTATTTCCGATGAAACAAAAAAACTCTTCGAGCAACCAGCCGAATCACCACTAGGTATAATGTCTTTGTGTGCCAGATATTCTGTTGAAACAGGGGAGCTCGATGAACCTGAATCACTTGACTTTCAATCAGCAAATAAAATATTTCTCCTTGGATGTTGATTTCACTTTAGATGTTGGTTAAAACACATCTAGATTGAGATTGCCTGGACTGGGGAAGCATTTCTTTATTATGGGAATGTTGCTATCATTAATTTGTATTTAAATTAACAATATCGATCATAATTTGAAAATTAAAAGGTTAAGTTGTCAGTTTCATAAAAATATTTTATACATTTTGTTTTGTGC
This sequence comes from Timema cristinae, assembly GCA_039000515.1. Classification (NCBI taxonomy): domain Eukaryota; kingdom Metazoa; phylum Arthropoda; class Insecta; order Phasmatodea; family Timematidae; genus Timema; species Timema cristinae. The sequence goes on along the minus strand of JBCFYV010000896.1, from coordinate 20,356 downwards.
ATGAGCTATAAAAATATATAAACAATACAATGATGCTTAAATATGTTTAGTATGTATTATAAGATCAAAAACAATAAAATGATCTTGAAATAGGTTTAAAATTAGTCATTTTAATGATCTAAATATGGGTTTTGACGGGGTCTTTTTCTTTTAATTAACGGGCTTTGATATTCATTTTATCAAATAGTAATGCAATGCAAATACAGTAAGTTCAGTTATGTTTCCTTGCTTCCAAGTAATTTTGAGGGAATGATATTTCTAATGTTTTGTGTACTCTATCTATCTTTTTACATTCTTAGAAATACAGTAAGATCAATTATATTTCCATGTTTAATTTTGAGGGGATATTATTTCACAGTAATGTTTTGTGTAGCACATCTATCTTTCACATTCTCTTTCTCTCCCATACACTCTCTCACACATCATCTCTCATTTTGTCTCACACTTTTTCCCTCTTTCACACACTCTCTCCACTCACACACACAATTAAACAATCTTTCACACATTTAATTTATCACACTCGCTCTTAAACTCTCTTTAAACTCACTGGCTTTCTCTTTCACTTTCCCTTTCTTTCAAACACTCTCTCTGTATTAAACACCCTCTTTGTCTCAAACTCTCTCTCAAAATCACTCTTTCCCTATAACACTCTCTCTCTTGAAATTTATCTCAATCAAACTAGTTCTCTATGTTTCAAACGCTCCCTCAATTTCGCTTTCTATTAAACTCTTGGTTTCAATCTTTCTCTAACTCTCTTTCACTCACTAACATTTTCTCTCTATAAATAACTTTCACTCTCAAAGTCTTTCTCAAACAATCTCATATTTACTCTCTCTTTTACACAATACCTCTCACAGTCTCTTTCCCAAAATTTCACTCACACACACACACACTCTCGCTCTCTCTCTCTTTCTTACATACATTCCCTCACACACTTTATCAGGCACGCTCTTAAACATAATATCTCTCTCTCTTTCTCTCACACACACACTTACTTTTTCTCTCACTAATAATAGTAATAATAATAGTAATAGTTAAGGAAAACCCATCATTTAAGTTTTTATATATGGCCATTATGATATTTATGTTCACTGGCAAAATGTATTTCAGACATCGCTATTATACACATTTAATAATACAATAGGCCTAGCTAAAGCAAAATATGTTCATGTAAAGTTAACATTGCTTTAGTCCAGTAAATTTAAGCGAAAATCGGGCGTCACTTCAGAAAAATGCCAAGTGAGTGAGCTGAATATTGTTTTCCACTTCCATTTTGCCTCTATAAATAAGTTGTCAGAAGTCTCCATCATTCGATTGTACGCATACAATTTTACCACATGTAAAAGGTGCTGAAAATGGTGTTCTTTATTGTTTTTTGCTAATATCTTAGTTCCTATTAATTTTATAGCCATGAGGTATAATAAAAATAGAAATGATTGGAAATTTATATAAAAAAAAGGGGGTTTAGTGTTTTGTGAACTATTGATCTATTGTTTTTGTTTGTAGAATTAAGATAATAGGTATGTTGGGGTAAAGCTGTATGTAGGAGACATGTCAATGTTTTTAGAAATATCGTATTTATCTCGCATCAGTTGTTCTATCTAATTCCAGATAAAACAACTAACAGTACTTTTTACTTTCCGAAGATACCCAAAGTTATTCTATTTTTATTTTAGGTCAAATGACTTTAGACCAACTGCTGCATCCCCTTCTAAAGAAGGGGAAACACCTACAGTTAAGGACCCAATTGATTCTCCAGAGGCAATTAAAATAAGGTGTACAATTTCTTCTTCTTCTGTATAGAGTAAAAATGTTGAGTCGTTAAATAACTATAGATACCAGTGCTTCATTCATTACCAAATGTCTACCAAAACTAGCATCATTACCACCGACTAAAGATGCAGCTCGCTTGTACTCATTCCCCAAAAGATAAGGTATGAAAATGAAACGTCAGCTTTGGACCGAGGATGAACAAAATTTAAAGAATGAGTTGATGCCAATCCTCCCCTCCCGCATCTACAAGAACCAGGTCCTCAGGAATTACTTAATCTTATTTCTTCTAAATATGCTAAATGTTGCAAAGCTGGTTTGCATTACTATGAAATGTGTGGTCTATGCCAGGGCAATTAATCTTGTTCAAATATTGTGGACGTGGATGAATTAGACTAAGACCAGGAAATAGAAAAGTGTTTGGAATATTCTGACATTTATCACCTAGATACGAAATATGAGACAGAAGTTGTAGAGGGGAGAGGAGGGTAAAAATATCATCTATGCATATAATGATCAACCATCGACATCAAAAATAAAAAAAATTAATGAACCATTAACTTTAAATAAAAGTAAAGGTAGCGTTGTGGAATAAGTATTTTGTGGATACCACATAAAAAAAACCACACTGACTATTCTACCAGTAGGTGGTGTGGAAACGAGTATACAGTAAACCATAAATGTTTTATTGACTGGAATCAATAAAAATCATATATAGCACCAAAGATAACAAATTGTGTAGCGGCAAAATGTCTAGAATAAAAAAATAGCAAACGCCCAAAAATTCAATATCTCGACCGCCTGATACTCAGAAACAAGCATTCATATGACAAAAACGTATAGAACAGTTTTTGTAGAAAACTTACACATCTTTAACTTTTATAACCATATTTTTTCTCCAAGGTTGATACTAACCAAGATATTTACAAATGTATTAAAAAAATAAATTTTTTGTCCTTTTTTTCAAGATGGTGGTCAAACCTGGTTATGACAGTATGTGCATGTGTATATGTTTTCTGACACCCAATTAAAAAGATTAAAATTAATTTCAGGTTGTACGGAATTATTCCCACTAACAATGTACTTGTTGACTGGGCTAGTAGTGATGTCATAAAAAAAAAATCTTAAGCATTTAGATGTTCAGCGTTCTTTTGTATTTGCACATAAGTTTGATCTAGTTGGATTATTTCAATTAAACTTACTATAAAACAACACAGCAAGATATCCTCTGGTTGATTTTTTATCCTTATTGTTACTGACCTTAAAGTGCCCAAATCTTTAAAACATTCAACAATTTCAAGCCTGAAAAAATAATATATATTTGCACGAATCAGCGTGTGTCAAAGGCATCACTGAACTATTTATAAATTTGTATATGAAAATAATGTATGACTAGCTCTAAATATTCATAACAATTAAAGAAAACATTTTTTACATTAATACTCAATCAAGGAATTGGTTTAATGATAAATCAAGGTTGAATCCAAATTATAATTTAGGTTCTTTTATAATATCCATGTTTTGTACTCATCCTCAATATCCAAGTACTTACACAATGAGGTGGGGGTAGAGCATATCTAGCTACAATAGAGAGAATATTAATACTCACTGGTGTGGGGGGAAAGTTAGAAACTATTCAAGAAAAAAACCTTACTACAAGTGGGTCGAAGTCAAATGAAGACGAGAGTGACGGCTCTGGCCTCGTGCTCACCAACGTGGTTACAATACTTTCTAGAATGCTGAATGTATGCAAGAAGAGAGCTTGACCACTCCCATGTTCTTGTTTGTATGAGAGAGCTTGACCATTTCAAGGTTGTTTGTGTGATAGCTTGACCACTCCAAGGTTCTTGTCTGTGTGTGAGAGCTTGAACACTTACAGGTTCTTGACTGTGTGTAAGAGATTGACCACTTACAGGTTCTTGTCTGTGTGAGAGAGCTTGACCACTTACAGGTTCTTGTCTGTGTGAGAGAGCTTGACCCCTCACAGGTTCTTGTTTGTGTGAGAGAGCTTGGTCACTCCCAGGTTCTTGTCTGTGTGTGAGAACTTGACCCCTCCCAGGTTCTTGTTTGTATGAGAGCTTGACCACTCCCAGGTTTTTGTTTGTGTGAGAGCTTGACAACTTCCAGGTTCTTGTTTGTGTGAGAGCTTGACAACTCCAAGGTTCTTGTCTGTGTGAGAGAGCTTGACTACTTCCAGGTTCTTATCTGTGTGTGAGAGCTTGACCACTTACAGGTTCTTGTTTGTGTGAGAGCTTGACCACTCCCAGGTTCTTGTCTGTGTGAGAGAGCTTGACCACTCCCAGGTTATTGTTTGTGTGAGAGCTTGACAACTTACAGGTTCTTGTTTGTGTGAGAGCTTGACCACTCCCAGGTTCTTGTCTGTGTGTGAGAGCTTGACCACTCCCAGGTTCTTGTCTTGTGTGTGAGAGCTTGATCACTCCCAGGTTCTTGTTTGTGTGAGAGAGCTTGACTACTTCCAGGATCTTGTTTGTGTGAGAGCTTGACCACTCCCAGTTTCTTGTTTGTGTGAGAGAGCTTGACCACTCCCAGGTTGTTTGTGTGAGAGCTTGACCACTTACAAGTTCTTGTTTGTGTGAGAGCTTGACCACTCCCAGGTTCTTGTCTGTGTGTGAGAGCTTGACCACTCCCAGGTTCTTGTTTGTGTGAGAGAACTTGACCACTCCCAGGTTCTTGTTTGTGTGAGAGCTTGACCACTCACAGGTTCTTGTTTGTGTGAAAGCTTGACCACTCCCTGGTTCTTGTTTGTGTGAGAGAGCTTGACCACTTCCAGGTTCTTGTCTGTGTGTGAGAGCTTGACACTTACAGGTTCTTGTTTGTGTGAGAGCTTGACCACTCCCAGGATCTTGTTTGTATGAGAGCTTGACCACTCCCAGGTTCTTGTTTGTGTGTGAGAGCTTGACCACTTACAGGTTCTTGTTTGTGTGAGAGCTTGACCACTCCCAGGTTCTTGTCTGTGTGAGAGAGTTTGACTACTTCCAGGTTCTTGTCTGTGTGTGAGAGCTTGACCACTCCCAGGTTCTTGTTTGTGTGAGAGAGCTTGACTACTTCCAGGTTCTTGTTTGTGTGAGAGCTTGACCACTCCCAGGTTCTTGTCTGTGTGTGAGAGCTTGACCACTCCCAGGTTCTTGTTTGTGTGTGAGAGCTTGACCACTTACAGGTTCTTGTTTGTGTGAGAGCTTGACAACTCCAAGGTTCTTGTCTATGTGAGAGAGCTTGACTACTTCCAGGTTCTTATCTGTGTGTGAGACCTTGACCACTTAAAGGTCCTTGTTTGTGTGAGAGCTTGACCACTTACAGGTTCTTGTTTGTGTGAGAGCTTGACCACTCCCAGGTTCTTGCCTGTGTGAGAGCTAGACCACTCCCAGGTTCTTGTTTGTGTGAGAGAGCTTGACCACTCCCAGGTTCTTGTTTGTGTGAGAGCTTGACCACTTACAGGTTCTTGTTTGTGTGAGAGCTTGACCACTCCCAGGTTCATGTCTGTGTGTGAGAGCTTGACCACTCCCAGGTTCTTGTTTGTGTGAGAGCTTGACCACTCCCAGTTTCTTGTTTGTGTGAGAGAGACTTGACCACTTACAGGTTCTTGTCTGTGTGAGAGAGCTTGACCACTCCCAGGTTCTTGTTTGTGTGTGAGAGCTTGACCACTTACAAGTTCTTGTCTGTGTGTGAGAGCTTGACCACTCCCAGGTTCTTGTTTGTGTGTGAGAGCTTGACCACTTACAGGTTTTTGTTTGTGTGAGAGCTTGACCACTCCCAGGTTCTTGTTTGTGTGTGAGAGCTTGACTACTTTCAGGTTCTTGTTTGTGTGAGAGCTTGACCACTCCCAGTTTCTTGTTTGTGTGTGAGAGCTAGACCACTCCCAGGTTATTGTCTGTGTGAGAGAGCTTGACCACTTCCAGGTTCTTGTTTGTGTGAGAGAGCTTGACCACTCCCAGGTTATTGTTTGTATGAGAGCTTGACCACTCCCAGGTTTTTGTTTGTGTGAGAGCTTGACAACTTCCAGGTTCTTGTTTGTGTGAGAGCTTGACAACTCCAAGGTTCTTGTCTGTGTGAGAGAGCTTGACTACTTCCAGGTTCTTATCTGTGTGTGAGAGCTTGACCACTTACAGGTTCTTGTTTGTGTGAGAGCTTGACCACTCCCAGGTTCTTGTCTGTGTGAGAGAGCTTGACCACTCCCAGGTTATTGTTTGTGTGAGAGCTTGACAACTTACAGGTTCTTGTTTGTGTGAGAGCTTGACCACTCCCAGGTTCTTGTCTGTGTGTGAGAGCTTGACCACTCCCAGGTTCTTGTCTTGTGTGTGAGAGCTTGATCACTCCCAGGTTATTGTTTGTGTGAGATAGCTTGACCACTTACAGGTTCTTGTCTGTGTGAGAGAGCTTGACCACTTACAGGTTCTTGTCTGTGTGTGAGAGCTTGACCACTCCCAGGTTCTTGTTTGTGTGTGAGAGCTTGACCACTTACAGGTTCTTGTTTGTGTGAGATCTTGACCACTCGCAGGTTCTTGTTTGTGTGAGAGAGCTTGACTACATCCAGGTTCTTGTTTGTGTGAGAGCTTGACCACTCCCAGTTTTTTGTTTGTGTGAGAGAGCTTGACCACTTACAGGTTCTTGTCTGTGTGAGAGAGCTTGACCACTCACAGTTGTTTGTGTGAGAGAGCTTGAACACTCCCAGATTATTGTTGGTGTGAGAGAGCTTGACCACTCCCAGGTTATTGTTTGTGTGAGATAGCTTGACCACTCCTAGGTTATTGTTTGTGTGAGATAGCTTGACCACTCCCAGGTTATTGTTTGTGTGAGATAGCTTGACCACTCCCAGGTTATTGTTTGTGTGAGAGCTTGACCCCTTCCAAATTCTTGTTGGTGTTAGAGAGATTGACCACTTACAGGTTCTTGTTTGTGTGAGAGCTTGACCACTCCCAGGTTATTGTTTGTGTGAGATAGCTTGACCACTCCCAGGTTATTGTTTGTGTGAGAGAGCTTGACCCCTTCCAGATTCTTGTTGGTGTGAGAGAGCTTGACCACTCCCAGATTATTGTTTGTGTGAGAGAGCTTGATTACTCCCAGTTTATTGTTTGTGTGAGAGAGCTTGACCACTCCAGGTTATTGTTTGTGTGAGAGAGCTTGACCACTCCCAGGTTATTGTTTGTGTGAGAGAGCTTGACCACTCACAGGTTCTTGTTTGTGTGAGAGAGCTTGACCACTTAAAGGTCCTTGTTTGTGTGAGAGCTTGACCACTTACAGGTTCTTGTTTGTGTGAGAGCTAGACAACTCCCAGTTTCTCTTTTGTGTGAGAGAGCTTGACCACTCCCAGGTTATTGTTTGTGTGAGAGAGCTTGACCACTCCTAGGTTATTGTTTGTGTGAGATAGCTTGACCACTCCCAGGTTATTGTTTGTGTGAGAGAGCTTGACCACTCACAGTTTCTTGTTTGTCTGTGAGAGCTTGACCACGTCCAGATTCTTGTTTGTGTGAGAGCTTGAACACTCCAAGGTTATTGTTTGTGTGAGAGAGCTTGACCACTCACAGGTTATTGTTTGTGTGAGAGAGCTTGACCACTCCCATGTTCTTGTTTGTGTGAGAGAGCTTGACCACTTACAGATTATTGTTTGTGTGAGAGCTTGAACACTCCCAGGTTATTGTTTGTGTGAGATAGCTTGACCACTCGCAGGTTATTGTTTGTGTGAGAGAGCTTGACCACTCCCAGGTTATTGTTTGTGTGAGAGAGTTTGACCACTCACAGGTTCTTGTTTGTGTGAGAGAGCTTGATCACTCCCAGTTTATTATTTGTGTGAGAGAGCTTGATCACTCCCAGGTTATTGTTTGTGTGAGAGAGCTTGACCACTCACAGGTTCTTGTTTGTGTGAGAGAGCTTGACCACTTACAGGTTCTTGTTTTTGAGAGAGCTTAACCACGTCCATGTTATTGTTTGTGTTCGCTGCTAGAAAAACTTTGTAATCCCCCATTTCCACTTACAGCCCCTACACCTGCACTATGTTAAAAATATTTCAGTTTAACGACCTCTAATCGCAGGCTCGCACACTAGGTTACTTTACTTGGTTTTATCAATATATCAGTGCATCATCCATCATGACGTACATTTTCTTTATGTACAAGATTATAAACTATTTTATGTATTTTAACTTTAACATATAAAGAGAAAGTATTGCAATCGTGATATCATCTTCAGCCTTGAGATTCATATGAAATAATTTATTTCTATATTTTATGTATTCCTTAACAAAAAAACAACAGTTCTGTGTTCCCACCAAAAGTAAATATCAAGAAATATGTTATTTTGGCAAATATTTTAAGATATACTTTTTATCCCCATATGTAATTATCAAAAGAAATGTAAAAGACAATATAACAATACCTCCCTTCTCCTAGATGTCACAAAAAGAATAATTGCTACACATTTCCCCTTAAAGCTTTAAAGAAACATTATATTCTGTACAGAAACATAATGAAAATTATTAACCATTGTTTCTTCAACAACATCAGGTCACACAAAAAGTGTTGACAAATGTTATTTATTTTGTTATATCACTTTTGAGTAAGTCCTATATTTTCTTTTTCTCTATTTGTAGCTATGTAATTACAACACTATTGCCACTTTAAGATAATTTTTATTTTAGCATCATTTTTCTCATACCTAAACAAAATTTAAATTTTCTACCCCAATGAGAAACTTATTATTCTGTTGGTTTAGGGAATTTTCGGACCCTCCCCCTCCATTTCCCGGACCTATATTTTAACATTTTAAAATATATACCTTTTACAGTTAGTCTTTTACTTATATGACAAATTAAAATTTTCTTATACTTCAAAATAAAAAAACTTCTATAGTTTGGGAAAAATTTCAAGCTATCGTTCCCTTTAGTTTTCCAAATTACCATTTTGAAATTTTGAGATTTACTTGGTTATCTTACATGGCTTATAAGAACCTGTCAAATTTCCATTTTCAACCACACCCTAAAATAGTTTTTTATAATAGATGTATTAATTTCGATCTCTCCATTTCCAGGCTTATATTTGGTAATTCCCAAATGTTTAGACATCATTAAACTATGCAGGAAGGTCCTACCTCAACATGACTGACAGATTTCAATCCCAACAGTATCAAGAAGTTCGAAATTTTCATTATTATATGATATTTGGGGTGGTCTTCGTGCCTAATAGTATATATTTCAATTTTATATCACATAAAGAAGTATTATTTTTCATTGGGAGTCCATTTACATTCCTACCAAATTTTGTTTTATATCAGTCACTTCCTACACCCTCTAATTTTCACGAACCCATGATGTTTGGAATGTAGACAACACACTCCTTCAGGGACAGCTAATAACAACTGTGCTCAACCAGTTAATCAACCAGCAACAACCCCTTCATTATGACAGTTACCCCCATATGAACACAAATAAATTATTCCCACAAAGTATAGCCATCAGAGCTAAAATAATTTTCTTCGACAATGATGACCTTCCGCAATACAATAAAAAAACAGCGACATGCTTTTATGAACAGAGGCTACCCCAAAGTACTGGTGTGTGGTCAAATAGACAGAGCTCAAAAGAGCGGGCCCACAACATCAACAGGAATAAACAACATCATCCCTCTGGTCACTACATACCACCCTGAACTCCACAAACTCAACACACTCTTGAAAACATGTTTCCCCATACTGCAATCCTACACCCCTACACAACATATCTTCAAGGAGCCTCCAAAAGTAAGCTATAAACAACCAGCCAATCTGTGCAACTTTCTTGTAAAACCCAAACTGCCGGAACCCACTATTCAACCTGAACCCAAACAATTATCAGGTTCATTTCACTGCAACCACACCCCCTGTAAAATCTGCACCATAAACCAAAGATTCATTCTCCAGCAACATAACTAAAATATATTACCCTATAAAAGGCCACCATACTTGTGGTTCTGAAAACGTCATTTACTAACTAGAATGCAACCAGTGAGAAGCAAAATATATTGGTCTCACAACAGAAACATTAAGAGAGAGAATGAATGGTCATCGACATGACACAAAAATGAAAAATAAAGATAAGCCTGTAGCATCACATGCCGAAACCCATAATCTGGACTTTAATTACTGTTTCACAAACATGGCGGTCAAATACCTGAACAAAGAAATATGCAACCATTCACAACTAAGGATATGGGAACTGGCCCATCAATATATCACAAGCCCTTAACCTCAACTTTAGGTAATGCCTCTCCTTCCTACCAGCACACTTATTACATTAAATGTAATAATAATAATAATAATAATATATATATATATATATATATATATATATATATATATATATATATATTATATATATATATATATATATATATATATATTCAAAGTACTGCCAACTATACAGTGATATCATTACTGAAAGACAGTCTGCTATGGACAGTAAGCCTTGCAGTTCAACCAAGAGCATCAGTTCTCTTGACCTATTGAAGCTGTCTGTGACAGTGAAAGCTTGTCCTTAAAAATATCTTTTTTTCTAGTGTTATAACTATCACCAAGATAAGTGTGTTAGCTATCCCTCCTAATTCAAACCATGATTTATACTCAGCTGACAATAAATTCATTTACTGTCCTTATCAAAAACTATCATCTTAGTGTTGGAGACATTTATACAAAGATCCATTCTGCCTGTCACCACAATCAAACAATTTAATGCATTCTGCAAGTCACTTTCCTTTTCAGATATTAATATGTTATCTTCTGAATATAACAGTACTCTCACATATTCACATATACAGTGTCCATTTGTACATCAATCACATCCTCCAAAGCATTCCTATTACACTTATTCATGCATACATTAAACAACAATGGAGACATAACATAACCTTGTCTAACACTCTGTTTAGTGTTAAACCATTCACTTAAAGCCCTACCCATCCTAGCACACACTTTATTTCCACCATAAAACGCCATTGTTGCATTTACTAATCACGAATCCACACCATACTCTCTCATAACATTCCAGACCATTGTACGCTTTCTCCAAATCAACAAACGCCCAATATACTTTCTTCCTTATTACCACACATTTCTCAATCTTTTGTTGTAATGCAAATATCTGGTCCATGAAACCACAATGCAGACAGAAAAGTTTTCTTGACAAATCTTCTCAATTAAAGGTCTCCCATAAACTTTGCCCGGAATACTCAATAAACTAACTGCCCTATAATTCTTACATACACTCTCAATGCATTTGCCTTCATACAAAGAAACAATGACATCATTCTTCCAGTCAATTGTAACATTCAAAATTCCAGCACACTCAATCTGGCAGGTAGGAAGTACCATGCTCACACACTACACCATTTCACCTGTGATCCATCTTATGCACGCAGCTTTCCCATTTTTTAACGCTTTCATAACTTTAACACCTTAGCCTCGTTTATTCTCTCACCCATCATAACATTTTCCTTATTTAACTCAAAAATCTCCCTCCATTGCTCGCTTAGGCAATGATTATATTGCAAGTGATTTGGTTGGAGGCTAAAGGCTTGCATAGCGAGGGCAAGACCCGAACAAATACATTATATTTAGTCTATGTACTGAAAGTGGATTGAAAGTTGCAACGAACTGAGCACTCTAGGGAACCGCTAAGTGATTCAAATTGTTGAATAAAATCGCTCAGTAGCCAGGTGGCAACCATTCAGTGAACAACAACCTTGTTCTATTTTATTTATAATAATGGATATTGAAAAGCTTATAATTGCGGTGTTCTAAATAAGAGCGTTGTGAGACCCCAGTGACGTCCTTCAAAAGAATATGAGAGTACTAAAAAGGTTCTAAGAAGAAATATGTGTAGAATTAAACATTCCAGTTTAGTTAAAGTATCTTTTTTCCACAAGTGGATTAATATATGAGGAGTGAACATTCCAAGTTAAAGTATTCTTTAATATACTTATTAAATATTAATATTAGACAAAATATTTTCTGGAAGAACGTGGTCGTTTAGCCAAGGAACACTCCTTAGTCCGTCAAAGCAATTTAATAATTTAGGAAGGTTGCCATGATTTTAACATTATTATTTTGGAAATGATCTTGTAATGTTTGTGGCTATGCTATACCCATATTTACTTTAGTTGGAAAATTTAAATAACTAATCTTGCCCTTCTTTCTCAAAGATGTAATTGTCTAATACACATTCTGCATTTTGATCTTTTTTTTTAACTATAATAATGACCAAACTATTGTTTTATTCACTTTTGTTTTCCTACCTAGATACATAATAAACTATAATAATAATATAAGATAAAAATTACCATTTTTAAATTGCTTCTAATAAAAAAAGAACTTACCTTGTAATAAGTCTTTTTCAACACTAATTGGTTCTCTAAATTTAGTTTTTTGTCAATCTTTCTTATAGTTTGGAAAGTAAGAAATCAAATGACTCTTCACTCATACATAAATATTAAAATAAAATATCATCACACCTCAACACTGCTAATATCTCGATTAGATACCTCTTGTTATGTGAACAGTGCATCGCTTGATGCTACCCACTAAGCAAGTCTCTAGCCTGGGGGTTTCCAACTGGCGGCCTGTGAGACCACTTTTGCGGCCCGCAAATCATTTTAAGAAACTTTTTTTTAAATCTTAAGAAAGGTTACGAAAAATATTTCATAGCTCTTCAAAAATGTATTAATATTAATACGGCAAAAAGGCGCAAATGAAGTTGATACAGAATTAATAGTCAGCCGTTCTACAAGTTACGCACTGCATCGCACAGTGCAGGACCCAGCAAGAGTAGTCGGGCCCCTCTACTGACCTCTCTCCCCTTCACTCCCGTAACAATAGACTCACCCAATAAAGCTTGCTGGCTACTCCCCCGTCTCCACTCAGGCTCAGTCGCGTTTGCTTGACGTGTAGTGAAGTTTCACAAGTTACTGTCCATTTTGAAGGCTTTGTTTTGTGTTGAGTGTGAAGTGTACCATTGCTTGCATCTTTTACGTGAATAAAAATGGAAGGAAACTCAAAGAAACGTAAAATTGAAAATGAAAACGGAATTTACAAGGAAAGCTGGGAGAGTGACTATTTAATTACTAACAATAGTGGGAAGCTTCAGTGTTTGGTATGCATGCAAATTGTGTCTGTACCAAAAGAGTACAATGTTAAATGACACTACTCAACATTGCATGAGAACAAGTATGCAACATATAAGGAAGAAGCTCTACACGCACTGGTTGCAGACTTCAAAAAGAAATTAAAACAGCCAACAGGTATGTTTAGTAAAGTCTTACAAAATCAGTCATCTTCTCTGTACGCTTCCTACGCAGTGTCGCTTGAACTTGCAAAGGCGAAAAAACCCTTCACTGAAGGCAGTCTGGTTAAAAAGTGTGCTATGGAAATGTCAAAGGCTTTTGGAGATGCTAAAATGGCTGAGAAATTTGAATCAGTGCCACTTTCCAGCCAAACTGTACAGAGAAGGGTCAATGATATGGGAGAACAAGTAGAAAAATCGCTGATTAGATTGGTTAAAGAAAGCATGCATTTCTCGCTATGCCTTGATGAAAGCACTGACCAGTCAGATGTCAGTCAGCTATTAATATATGTACCTTCGAAGATTTCAGCAGTAAAGAGTAGCTATTTGATGCCTGTTTTCTTCAAGGAACAACAAAAGGGAGGGACATTTATGATGCTTTAAAAAAAACTGTCGACAGAGTTGGAGGCTTCAGTAAATGTTCAACCATTGTGACAGATGGAGCGTCAGCAATGACAGGGGAGAAGACAGGTCTGACGGGATTGCTAAAAGAAAATGGCATAATATGTCCTATGATCCACTGTCTTATTCCCTAGGGAGCGTTATGTGGGAAATCAATGAAGAAAACGGAAGTTTTTAAATTTGTGGTTAAAATTATTAATATGTTAAGAGGTGGAAATCAAGCCCTTTTGCATAGACAACTAAAGCAGTTTTTGCTGGAAATTGAGGCAGAATATGGAGACTTGATGCTGTACAACCATGTAAGGTGGCTGAGTGCAGGAAAGTGCCTTGAATGGTTTTTTGCTATTCACAAGGAAATCCCTGAATTCCTTAATAAGTTTGTCTCGTCTGATACCACAGAACTAGAAGAAAATATTCAAAGCCCAGAATTTTTAAAGCAGTTAGCTTTCCTAACAGACATGACAAATCACCTTAGTACCTTAAACCTGAGTCTTCAAGGAAGAAACCAGGTCGTATCAGATATGGTGGGAATTGTAAATGGATTTTGAAATAAGTTAAACATTTTCAAAAGTTCTTTGGAAAACAATGAATTGACACATTTCCCTTGCCGTCTACAATTAGTGGCGTCGAAAGACCAGGAAAATATAGATTTTTCAGATCTCAGTTCACACATTCAAGAGATCATTGAAGAATTCAACACGCGATTCAAGGAAACTGAAACACTGAAAAGCAATGTACAGCTTTACATGAATCCTCTTGGTGCTACAATCGAGGAACAAGAACCACACCTACAACTTGAGCTGTGTGATCTACAAGCCGATATGTTCCTACAGACCAGACAAGAAAAGGGATCACATTTTTTTAAACTGCTTTCCAGCGAAAGATAACCAAACTTAAGACAATTTGGACTAAAAATGACTTCAATGTTTGGGAGCACGTACATATGACAAAGTGTTTTATCTTCTATGAAATTCATTAAAAATCAGTACATAAGTCGACTTGCAGATTCTTCCTTGCTGCATCTTTTGAGATTAGCAACAACAGAGCTGGAGGTGGACATTCGTTCATTGGTAGAGGCAGCTGATCGACCACAATACTCCCACTAAATTGTCCTTTTTTAAGTTTTATTTTGAATAAATTATTAATTTCAGTTTACTTTGAATTAGTTTTTTTTGTGCAATTTGTCAAATATTAAGTCAAATAAACTGACATTGTTGCTCTTCTTCGTAATTCAATTGCTTTGGGTATAATAGTTTTTGTTTATTTTTAATTTCACTCTTTTATGCAATTGTAAAATAGTGTTTTAAGCAATTAAAATGATTAAACCTTTGTTTCAATTAAACAGTGCTATTATTTTCATACTGGTACCTCTGTTCTATTTGCAGAGTTATACGAAAATTGGCCTATTATTAAAGTGTGGCCCGCAATCATGCCTAAGGCTTTCACTGTGGCATTCAAGCCCTTACAAGTTGGAAACCCCTGCTCTAGCCTATAGCCTCCAAGCAAATCACTTGCAGTATGAACAAGGCCTTACACTGTTGTCATCTCAGATCATCTCACCAAGTTAATTCAGAATGCCATAGGTCTTTCCATGCACTCTCTTTCATTCTCTTCACCCACTTTCAGAACACCTTATTTCTTTCAAAATCATTCTACATTCTTTCTACTTCGTTTAATCTCATTTTCTCCTTACATTCCTTAAATATTTTCTTTGCATTCATCTATTTCTCTTTATATATGTTCCACAACCTCTTACATTCTGTTTCACTCTTCAGAGCAATCATTTGTATACTTTGTTCTTCTCTCTCACAGCTTCTTTCACATGATAGTCCCCCCATGCATCTCTTTTTAAGATTCCCTCCACCGCAAAGTGGGATATTTTGGCAATCTAAGGGGAAAGAATTATTGAAGCAATAGTAAATTATCTCTCACAATCTATTGGGGGCTATTACTTGTAAAATACATAAAGCAGAGTAAATATATATATTTATATCATCTCTTTATATTAGTGCTGGATTTATCTCGCTTGAGGTTTCTAATAAACTTAACACTTCAGGGCTGATTTTTTTGTGTGTTTAGTTTTAGGAGTTGCCCACAAACTTGCGGTATCCTAATATTTTTATCAATACTAGAAGTTTTCTTGCAAACAGTTCCCTTTATTGCCTGTTGTGATTATTTATTGCCTCCTGAGACTCTTTGGAAGACTGTCTAGTCGGCAGAACAAAATATATATATAATATGCCTTCCATTGAATTATATTTTATGTATACATACGGGCATTGGATAACAAGCGTACTCTCTGAAATAGCGATCTTGCATCTTCCTAGTGTACAAATCAAACTTTTCAAAATTTGATTTTAAACCACAATTTAAACATTCTAAAATGACATTAGATCTTTTGATTTAGTCTATTTTCTCCCATGTTATTTCTGCACATTAAAAAAATCCATGTTGTATTCCCATCATTAGTGTTCCCAGTTTGCTGTTTAGGGATATCTATCGCCAAACCAGACTTTATTTGAATTTTTCTTGAACTTCTTACTTATTTTCAGTCATTCTTTCTTTTCTTTCTGATTCTCCGCTTGGCTTCCACTATTAAAGCAAGTGCTTGATCGGCAGAAAGTAAAGCTAAATTTTGATGTATTAATTTGCTTACTTTCTTGATTGTGGAATCTCTTATTGAAGATTCAATACAGAGCACTTTAACTATAGCTGTGGAGTACATTTTTATTTCCTTTTGTGATTTCATTTCTGTGGCCATCAATAGTTCATCTTGGCTGGTTTAGTCTAGAAGGCTTTTTAATTTTAGTGATCTAGCCTTAGAACCACATGCACTGAAAAGTTTTTTTTTTAGACTTGCTGGGCCTGTTTATGGTAATGATGTGTGTTTAAGTACTTGGGACAGCTTGAAAAACAACTACAGAAAATGTAATATTTCCTTGAAGCCATGATGAATAATCATTCAGGAAACACTCTCGATGTCTTGCCACTTTATTAAATCTTTTAGGATTTTTTGACAAAAACTCCTAATTGTTGCTTCAGCAGTTTCCGAAAACAATATGATGCCCAGTTCTTAAAAAGAAAAGCTAAAATGGCTTCAAACCTAAATTATTACAATTTTCATCCATATCTCAAATAAGGCCTTATGAGAAATTGGAAGAGTTATACTGTAAATAATGAAACAAAATTGACTCCATAAGGGTAAATGTGAAGGAAATACTAATGTTAAAAAAAAACTGTGTCCTAATACAAATGAACCAAATTTGATTGAAACCTATTAATAAAACAGCTATAATGGGATGTGGAAAACACCTTGTTATTGAATGAACAAAGTATGTGACTTATTTAATAGCAAAGAGGCTAAAAAGAATAAACATATTTAAGATAAATGTTTTTATTGATAATATTAAAAAATATTACATGAAATGTATAACATTCAGTAGTTGTTAATGGAATACTTGCTTGAAATACTAAAATACTCAATGAGAAGAATAACTAGCTTGCTGTTTTAAGTGTCTGGAGCTATTTGCATTATAGTCCTAGGTTTGATTTGAGGTTAAGGTTGAAAATGTACCAAACACAAACAGACTGCTTCTGTTCACTTAGTGGATAAAGTTCAGCGTGTAAGTTGTGTTTATCTTAAAATTGAGTTAGAATTTAAAGCATATGTTGTTCTATATATTTGAGAAACTATTTTAAAACACATGATTAGTTTTTAAATAAGTAAAGTAATCCTAAATTAATAAAACTTTGGTTGTATTAGTGGGATGTCTTCTTTATTTTCCCTTGTGAATGCTGGACTTCTTGTGCTTGGACAGGTCAAAGCGATGCATGAAACGTTTTCCGCACAAGTCACACACAAACTTTCTCTCCCCAGAATGCCTCACCATGTGTTTCATCAGTCCCTCTTTGGTAGTATAAACTTTTTCACAAAGAGAACAGTGTAATTTTTCTTTTTGAAAACCCATTGTTTTGGGGTGAACTCTTGTAATATGATGTTTTACATCAAGCCTTCTTTTAAAACATCTATCACACACTTCACAAATAAATCTTTTATCTTCTGAATGAGAGGCCATATGACTTGTAAATTTGTGTGAGTTTAGGTATCCACCACCGCATATGTCACATATGTATCGTTTTTTACGTAAATGTACACTTAAATTGTGTAATTTTAAATCTTTTAGATTATCAGAAAGATAACCACAGATTTCACACAAGTGTTCTTTGGGTAACCCACCAGGCTGATGTTGGATCTTGTGTCTGGCGAGAGAGTATTTAGATGTGTAGCTTTTAACACATATGTTACACTCATATCTTTTATGATTGTGTTTGTGTTTCATTAATTGATATTCTGTGGAAAATAATTTGCCACAAAAGTCACAGCCAAATTCATTTGTTGGGAAATGAAGATGTATATGATTTTCAAGGCTTCGTTTATATTTCAAACACTTCCCACAAATATCACATGAGAAGTTATCTTTCCCATTGAAGAGCATTTTCTCGTGACCTTTTAAGATATGTATTGTAGATTTGGTTCTATTGTAGTTATTTAATTGAACTCCACCTATGGAAATAGAATATTTTCAATTTATTTTTAACATAAATAAAATGAATATAATAAGATATAAACTAGGTATCATTTTAGTGTCCATAATAATATGTAATTTTCTTACTGTCCAACATGATAGTCAAACTTTTTAAACACACATAGAAAACACTTTAATATAGCAACCCATAATTTTATCATTAATTTATATGCATTAGTTTAATTACCTTAATTTGAAGGGGCAGAGAAAAATATAGTTTAAAGAAACTTTGTTTACATTTATGTATGAAAAAGAGTGATAAAACATTTAAAGATTTAGGAAAAACATTCCTCATTACATGTAAGCGGGATTCAAACCCCAACCAGATCGGCAACAACATATCTACACGAATAGGTGAGCCGGACTTCTACTTTGTGCAAACTTATGTGGGTAATTTGTGAGTTAATTATATAAATATTTCTTGCTAAAATCATGTTTTCATTAAAGAATATCAAAAAGGCAGACATAACTTTCTTATATCCTTGAGTTACATGTCAATAACATTAGATGTTAAATATTTAATTTTCTTATGCTGTTTGTTTATAAAACCAGACTATTCATAAAATAATGTTGTAAATATTGGTTTATTAAATGTTTCATTAAATTGAGTGAGTTTAAGAATGTCTTTACTTTAGAATAAAGTGTAAATATTTTTTTTACAATATTCTTAAGTAGTGTGCTTTAAGGGTTAGAGAGAGCAGGGTACTAAGGAATAATTTACCCCTTTTCAGTGGCTGCATGGTCCAACACATCATTCTTTTTTTTAGAAAGGATTATTGGAAATAAAGACCCAGGGGTTAAAATTTGGTCGGGTGTACTGAGTTTTTTTCTTCCTAAATGGTTTTCCACTTTTCCCCAACCAAAGGGAAATAAATTTAGTCTAAATTTCTACCTTCCTATTCTCTATTTTATCGGCGTGTTTAATGTTTGACATTATCAGGGTCCAGATTTTGGTGATGTGTCATCTTTTTATTGGTCTATCGCATAAAATGCTCATAAGTAAATAAACTTTGTTTATGGTCCTCTTGTTGAAGAAATGTATATTTTAAAGGTCATTTAATGATAATTTTGTAATTTTAGATAATTCGTCCTTGGTTTTCATTTATAAGTTATCTTTTAGGCCTTTATAGGAACTTCAGAGGCATTTTTGAGACATTTTAAGGCATTCATATCGATTAAGTATATTATTTGATGCACTCAATAGTTAATAAATGCATAATCCTTTCATCTCACAGATGTTGTCGAAATTAGAATATAATGTAGACAATGAACTTTGTATCCTCTTTGCTCGGGTGGTTGTAAAATACACAATCTTGGAGAGACACTGCAACCAAGATGGAGGGGTAGCTATTGCTTCTGAAGCAGATATTTGTGAATTAATGTTTTATTTAGCACAGGAAGAATTTAGATGTTAAAGATTTCATAAAATGGATAATTTTTAGTTTACATTTGTAACCCATGCATATGATTTAGTTGTGCGCATTTATTATGACTCTTTGTGTTTTAAGGCCATTTCTTGAAAATGGTCATTTGTTAGGATTTTGATGTATTTTTATAGGTCATTTTTTGATTGTTTTTAGGTCATAAAATTGGGACCCTGGTAATTGATAGCCTGATAAGTCTATATGGTCTATAAGACTTAAAGTCTATACATGTTTGTAGTAATAAGTCATTTCAAAAATTTTAAAGAGTTAGATGCCATCATTTATGTCTTAGGTTCCAAATTCAAATTATTCACACAAACTAGTTTAAAATCATTTGGTCGTCACCAAAATGACTTCTCCACTATAAGAAAACAGTAAAAAAAAAACCAACTCTGAGACATTATTAATTTTAAATAAATTCAAAATGTATTGAGATTTATCTTCTATTTAAGAAACCTTGTCTAGTATCAAAGCAGCCCAACATAAAGTTGTACATAATATTTTACCTCAGATAGTTGCTTCTAAACATTAGCATGCCTTCAGTCCAACAAAGAACAAAGAAAAGTTAAAAAAAAATCCAATACCCTTATCTAATTTATTCACGCTAGTGGGGTAAGAATGAGGGTAGGGTTGAGTGTAAATGTATCTGATTTGCGTGGGATAGTGGGAAACTAGGTAAGAAAAGTCCTCCTCAGTAGGTCTGGCTGGGATTCAAACCATGACCTCGTCAACATCAGCAAATCAGACCAGAAGAGGCTGGCCTTTAGCCTATATGTCCAGCCATGCATGTATGCAAATATTAATGTTAAAACTTGACAATTTGTTCCAAATTCTGAAGTGGTAAACAATAAAAA